>VWPW01028145.1:211009-249374 GCA_013389825.1 Crypturellus undulatus | reverse complement strand
CCGGGCGCTGCGCCACGGCGCCCGCGGGCGCTGCCCTGAGGTCACGGAACCACCACTGTGACGTCACAGAGCCTCCACTGTGATGTCACACAGCCGCCATTGTGACGTCACACAGCTGCCGCTTCCTGGCGCCTGGCAGTGCCACGGGGCTCCCGTGTCCTGCCCGGAGCGACGCTGCAGCTCGTGCTGCCTCTTGCGGCCCTTCGCGGAGCCCTTTGCGGGCAGTGGGCAGCTCCCGCGGCCCCGTGGTGTCACCCTGCTTACCTCACTGCAACCCAAAACCATCAACAGGGAGCCACACAGCCAGTCCCATTCAGGACTCAATCGGTCCCTCGCTGCCTGTGGAAAAGTGGGATTCAACCCGGAGCAGGTAATGGATCCTGAGCCCCTGTGCTTGCCTGGAAGCACAGCGGTGAAACCTGGGGAATCGGCACCTGGAAATACAAGTTGCCTCGAAACGCATATGGTAAAACAGAGCAGGGTTCAGGCATCTCCTGTTGGCATGCAGCAGGCGTGCTATGACTGTACGAAAGTCACACGTCCGAGGTCATGTGGTATCCGTCCTGGGGAAATCTGGGATTCAGCCCCAGGTCTGTTGGGGACCAGAAACGCAGCCATCACAGGAGAGGTGGTCCTGGCCCGCAGAACTCGGGTCTCACCTCACCACTCCCCACAGGAGTCACCCCCCTCCCAGAACGACGGTAGCAAATCCTGCCAGCCGTGGCAGATGGCACCTCTTCCCATGCTAATGAGCCGGCAGGATTTAATTCGTGCCTCCCATTAACACTCATTAAAGTGTCACTTGGCTGTTCATCTGAGTCTGTCACGTCTCTGCTGCTCTTACCTGCCTGCAGTCGAGGCTGTTTCTGTGATTGCCATCAACTCTTCCCCATCCGGCTGCCACCACGCTGAACCCCGAGCCCTGCTGAGCCCCAGATCCCTACAAGGTGTCTGGGGGAGGCAGGCACAGAGTGGCATGGCTAGTACCCCTTGCAGGGGGCTAGTGGTTGGGCATGTGCTTAACCCACAAGCTGAGCCCAAGCTCAGGTTTTTCCATGGCATTTTAATCTATCCTCAAATCACCCAGCCCCACTGCTGGCACGGAGCTGCAAAAAGAGGCAGGCAGCCCTACTGCAGCTGGCTCCGGCTAGAAGTAGGTTACTTTCTGCCGCACATGGAAATGCTGCAATGCATATTCATCAGTCACGGTTATGCAGAGAGTACAATAGTGGGATAAATTGCAGATTTTGGGTCCATTGGCTTCGCTTTCTTGAGTTTTCAGAGCTTCCGTCTCTGAAGAATGGATAGGAAATGGAGTCAGTCCTATGAGAAATAAAAGCTGGGACTGCAAGGGATGACTTAGAGAAATACTGCACCTGCCTTTACAGTGCATTTTTGCAGCCCTCAGGCAAACAATTTAGCAATCATAAGCCTCATCTTATTATTTAAAATGGTATTTATCAACTGTAATCACTGTCAATGCATCTTCATTCTTTAAATCAATTCCCCGAACTTTTCACAGGTACAAAGGAAACAAATTCAATTTGAAGCCCAGCCTAACAGGATCGATGCTAAGCAGGTCTCTGTGTCTGACTAAGTCTGTTTACAAAGAGAAAATATTCTTTCATGCTGCTGCCTTTGGGTATAATGGAGCCCAGGAAGCCTAAAAGCTCTGAGAATCTAAGTGGTTTCAGGGATCAATGCTTTGCAGTCACTTGCGAAGGCAGGTGCTAGGGGCTAAGGCACGCCAGTGAATGCGATCCCATCTGATGATCTTTTTGCCCAGTGGGGAAACCCTTCTCAGGTCTCACCAGCCTTATGGACCTTTCAAAATGCTGTTTTCCCCTCGAGCACAGACAGGTATTAGAGCCCCAAAATGTCCCTTCCCGCATTGCAGGATGAAGGTAACACCACGTGGGGACATTCCTCAGCCCATCCACGATGGACAGATCTCATCTGAAGCTCCAAAGCACCAGTAGCTGTTAAGGGAAGAGAACTGAAATTTGCCCAGCTCCCCAAATTGCAGGCTGATTTGGGCAGGCTCTGCACAACACAGAGGCTGGGTGGTCAACCCCAGGCAAATATGTATTTTTGTCGTCCATTCCCTTGTGAATGCAGAGGGATGGCCCAAAGTTGCCCCTAGCACCATCAGCTGCAAATAACAACACTCTGCCAAACTACAAACCATTTGCTTTTTCACACTTTCAGATGCTGAAGGAGGCTCGTTGCTAGTCTGAAAGCGGTCCAGCAGACCAAGTATTGTTCCCTTTCAGCTGCATAGCAGCAAACAATAATTGGAAGCATTTTGCAATTTAGGGTGTCTGTGACCACAGAGAAAAACATGGCCTTTTCAGCCAAGCCTTTCATTAATTTTCCATCCAAAAGAGAAGCTAATATCTTAGTGTAAAGTTCCTGGCTTCCCCAGATGTCTCATTTGAACTATACGGAGTCAGGAGACACCATCTACTTCCCAACCAAGTGCTTCGAGTGCTTTGGGATAACACTATGGTTTCCTTTTATTACTCCTGCAGCAATCCCTTAATCATCCTCTGCATTTTCATATCTCTTTAACAACCCAGGAAGCTCTGGGAGCGCTGCTGTTAGAAGCTCTTCTAGAAACACTTTTGTGATCCGTGCATCTTCACCAATGCCAAAGAGCAGGGATAATAACTTCCCTTGATCTGCTGGCCACGCTCCTCCTAATGTAGCCCAGGATGTGGCTTGCCTTAGTTGCAGTCAGAGTGCTCTCTTGGCTCATGTTCAACCCAATGCTCGCGACAACCCGGGTCCTTCCCAGCAGCACGGCTACTCAGTGGTGGGCTCCCTGCCTGGTGTTGTTCCATCCTGCACTGTTCTTTGCGCTGCTCTTTGGTGACACTGAGCAGTATCAATGCTGTATCTATCTGCCCCGCGATGCTTCACTCGCTCCTTGCCACTAACCAGGTGTGGAGCTGCTGGCTGCCAGCCTTGGAGCCCAGCATGGCTTGTTCCTGGGACGTCTTGGGATTTGCTTTCTTCTTAAGAAATGACTTCCAAGAGGTTGTGCACCATAATCAGTCTTACAGTAATTACTGATCCCATTACTCATCCAAGCTAAATCATGTCTCCCCTTTCCCCAGAAAATGCAGAACACTACTTTCCTCAGCATGCCTTTGACTCGCAGATGGATAATCATAGAATCATAGAATCATTATACTTGGAAAAGACATTTAAGAACATCGAATCCAACTGTAAACCCTTCAATGCTAAACCAATCCCCACCATCACTGTCAGTCTTCCACCTGCAAGCATGTAGTGATGGAAAATACATAAAGCATGGGCCAGAGTACATGTCAAATACCATGTACACTGTGTCCCTTTGCCCTGGCCAGCACAGGCATCCAGCCAGCCAACAGCAGCCTGACATCTCCAGGATCAACCATCTCCAGCTCAGGACAGAGAAATGTTTTGGGGGATCTAAGCTGCAAACCTCCTGTGCAGGCTAGAGCTTTGCATCCCAGCAGCAGCTGCAGATAGTTTTGTACAAAGATGTCAAAGAAATGCAGGGTCCCTTGGTGTGGAAAGTGCTGCATAATTGCAAGCTGTTCTTATCTGAAATCACATTCACAAGAGGTAGTCTCAAAAGTCTAAGAGTTTGGAGGAAAAAAAACCCTTGCTCAGTGAGGGTGGAAGCTTCTGCAGGGAAAATGTCCTTGCCGTGTCTCTGCTGAGCAATCCCAGTCTTCACCTCAGTGTCCCAAGCACATCAGTTTTCAGGCAGCAGGCTCTGGGCAGCATCCGGCCCCGATTGCCTTCAGTCCTTGGCATAAGCTCAGGGTTTCTCTTTCCCATTCCTCTGCGCAGGCCTCCTCCTTCATCCCATTGGCATCAGGCAGCAAAGCCGACAGAGATCTCAGAAAGGGCAGGTTTACAGGCTCCCCAGTCTGAGCCTGGATATTCGAAAGCTCTGCCAAAGCCTCCACATGCACGTTTCTACCCTGCTCACAGCACTGCTGAGTCTCTGCAGTGGAGCATACTGTGCCTTTCTATGGAAGCATTTGGCATTTGTGATCCCCTCTGGACTTATCTTCTTCCTCTGGCTTAAGGAATAGAGGCCTCGGAAAGGCTAGGTTTGACTGGGAAATGGAAAAACCACAGGCATGAGTTTTATTTCAGGCATGCAATTCAGCAAGGGCCTAGAGCATCCCAGAAGGAGAAGTGCTGGATTTTGTTTTGAGTTTCATGATTATATTTCATCCAAAAAAAGCTCATCACTTCTGGCCTGGATCATAAGAGCCAGGACTGATTAACAGCTTAATGCAATTCAGGAAAGTTGGAGTGGCAAGTTCAGCCTTGCCTTGCAGGATGTCCCTTAGCCTGGAGAGGTGGCTGTGCATACACCCTATCATTGTCTTTTCACATATAGAAATTCATACATATCCCATCCCTCTTTCATGTCTCAACTCATCCACACCCACCTGCACACAAACTTTGGAAGATTTGTTGGATTGTAAAAAGCTTGGACTGTTCCTTCTTGTCATCACTTGGCCCTCAGAGCTGAGATTTTGTAATGCATCAGTTACTGTGAGGCATGAAATGATGGTGCACGAGATCCAGATACAGATGGTCTTTGGGGATGCAGAGCAGGGAGCAGCCACAGACTGACCTGAATTTTGGACCTATCTTCACCCGGCTTGGACATGAGGAGGGGCAGGATTTTCTAAAGGGGATGTCCCATGTCCTACAGGGTGCCCCATGATCAGGATGGATTCACGATGGGAATAATGTTTCCTCCTCAAAAAGAGACAAGTTCATGGGAGAGAGGCCCACCAAGGACTGCTAAACACCCTTATGGGGACCAGCAGCCCCTGCCCATGGTCGCTAATCCCTGGGAGAGGGCAGCAGGGCTTTCCGGCACATGTGGCACTGCCAGCAACACATGGTCTAGCAATATCAGTGTTAACAGGGCTCTGACCCTGCTGCGTGTGCAAGTCTGCCTGCAGAGCTGCGCTTCCAGAATGCTCCTTGCAATTACATGCCCTGCCACCATGCAGGCAAGTTATTAATATTTATTAGGCTCAATTATTCATGGCCTCTTTAGGATCCTGTTGTTTAAGTCCGTCTTGAGATCTCCAGGCTAGCAATCACAAAAGTTGCTTTCCAGAGGAATTACAGTAAATCAATCCTTTGGAGATGTTCCAAGCAGCTGTAAAATCTCGTGGCCAGGGCTGCCATAAAGGAGCCTCGTGGCCAGCCCTCAGAGGGGCAGGAATGCCGCATGGGAACAAGTGGTACCCGGGCCTTGCTGGCATGGGATGCAGCGTCCAGGGACACCAGGCCCCTTCATGCACTGTCCTCAAGGAGGTTGCACTGACCATTTTCTTCCAGCACTGCAGAACAGTGAGAGCTCTGTCAAAGCAAGGCCAGCACCGGCTGGGGTGTCCACAGAGCCTGGAGGGGTGCGATTTTCTCTCATGCCCTGTGATCAGGGTGTGCAGCTCCGCGCAGTGCCCTGCAAGCTCAGTGCCCTGCAGCAGACACCAGACATTTCCCCGGGGCGGACAGGAGGAGGCACCGCCTGCAGCCGCCCCAAGCTGCCAGGGCCAGGCTGTGCCAGCAGAAGGCCATCTGGAGCGCACAGAGACACTCGTCAGGGCTGATAGCCGGGGTCTGGCGCCCGGCAAACGGGGCTCGCAGCTGCTGCACAGCGCGGAGCCGCGCGGGCCGGCACGGCGCTTCCCCAGCCTCAGCCCTGCTCCTGCTCTGACCGCGGCGTCCGCAGAGAAATGCGGCCGTGGGGCCAGCAGCAGCTGCCCCTCAGGCACCGCCACTTCCAGGTGGTGCAGCAGCAACACAAGAAATGGCCCTGGAAACCACAGGAAATAAGGCAGCAGAGGGGTGACTTGGCCCGTGCTTTGGGTCTGCTCAGGTGCCAGCCTCTGTGCGGGGGGCAGCCCGCTCAGCACCTGAATATGGGGTCACAGTTCAGCCCCTTGCCCATGGGCTTCAGCACACTCAAAGGAGGTGAGTGGAGCTGGATGAGCCGCACATCCATGAAGGAGCAGGATGCATGGGTCTTTCTTGAGGACCGAGCGAACAAAAATTCCCAAGGAGCAGCCTTGCCCACTGCAATTCACATGCCAGATCCCGGTCGTGGTCTGGGCTTGCGGGATGCTGGGATGGAGAGGGGCTGAGCAGGAGGCACCAGGATACCACGAGATACCAAGGTGCCAATAAGGGCACGTGACAGAAACTGGGTTTCCTTGTGGGTCCTCCTACCTCCAGCTGCCTTCCCCACTCCAGCCCCATGGCCCTGCAGCAGCTGCTGCCTCCTGCCCGTGCCGTGGGCCTCCTTTGAGCAGAGGGGCCCGAAAACAGCTGGCTCTGCAGGCAGCGAGGGCAGCAAGAGGCCTGGATGGCGCTGCGCGTGTGCAGACGCATGCCTGCGCGTCCCTGCAGCACCCAGCAAGCCAAAGGTGAAGGATTTCCCCTCCAGCAACAGCTTCATGGAGCTTTCCCCAAGGAGTCTGCAAATCGCAGCACTGCGGGATGCCGCATCCTGGCAGGAGCCAGAGTGCAGCCAGCACATCCATACGGGCCCAGAGCAACGGAGTGCGATGGAGGGAAGGCACCACAGAGCATCTCGGTGGAGAGACACGACAGCTCAGGGAGGCTGCGCGTTGCTACTGGCACGGTAGTGAGCAGGATGCCCAGCACCACCGGCTCTGGCTCTCTTGTGTCTTGAAGGGCTCACACTGCTGGATGATGCTCCTGTGTTGGCAGCTTTCAGGTGCATTCCAGCTCCATGCCCAGGGAGGACACCAGGATGAGGACAGGTATAGGCTGGACCCTCTGAGCTGCAAGATCTGCCCACATCTCCCCATCTCCTCTCCTTCCGCTGCCGTGCTCAGCACTATGCAGCTGCATCACAGACCTGTCTGGTGCTGGGAGCAGGTCCCCAGATCCAGCACCCACCACTCATCCCCATGCGCTCTGGCTAAGATGCAACCTCAGCCTGAGTTTCACAGCCCTCCTCGTGCCTGTGTGTGCTGAGATGATCCTGCTAACAACAGCGTCTCAGACAGACTCCAGCAGGCGAGGGCATTTGCTCTTCTCCTCCACAAGCCTCTGACTCCCAGCAAGAGCCATTTTAATCAGTGCTTTCTGCCCTGCGGGACTCCTCACGCTGTAATGCAAGAGGCGCAGACAGCCCTTACAGCCTGCCCTCCCACCAGCCCTCTGGCCTGCTCTCCTTTTTCCCTGCCTGCGTTTCAAGCCTGCCCGGTACGCGTTTGAAAGCGATGCCGATGCAGTCGTTATGGCAACACCAGGCTGGGGCCCGCGCCTGAAACCCCAAACACGCAATTAGCTGATTAAGAGGCAGGCGCGAGGCCGCGGCGGCACGACGGGGCCCTGCCGCCGTGCGGGGCGCTACCCCCTCCCAGCCCGGACGAGCCCCGACTCTGAGACGCCAAGATGTGGGACTCAGTGGGGCAGGGTTGCTGGAGCGGGGAAGGCAGTTGGAGGTAGGAGGACCCACAAGGAAACCCAGTTTCTGTCACGTGCCCTTATTGGCACCTGGTTATCTCGTGGTATCCTGGTGCCTGCTGCTCAGCTCGTCTCCATCCCAGCATCCCGCAAGCCCTGCCCACGGCCGGGATCTGGCATGTGGATTGCAGTGGGCAAGGCTGCTCCCTGGGAATTTTTGGTGTCTTGGTCCTCGAGAAAGACCCCGTGCATCCTGCTCCCCCCGAACATGCAATTCACCCGGCTCCACGCGCCTCCTTCGAGCCCGCTTCTCTCTGGGGACGAGCCCTTGCCCAGGGGAGAAGCTGGCGGAGGCAGTGGCTGCCTGCCTGGCCCCGGCTCTCCTCTCCACTCCCCTCACCCCACCACAGTGTCTGTGAAACCCACACGTCCCGTGCGAGTGTCCCAGGCCACTGCGAAATGCCCACGGGTGCGTGTCTGAATAGGCAAGCGTGGGAGCTCTCCTAAGCCCAGGCTCGGATGCGCATCAATGCGCATCACGCTACGTCCTCGGCAGGATGGGACTGGTGCCCTGGGGCCTGCGTCCCTGCAGTGCTGCCCCCAGCTCCAAGCTCCCTCGCCTCCGAAACGGGCCCTGCGGGTGCCCTCCTGGTGGGCAGAGGTGTGTGGGGCCGGCGCTGCCCCCTCCCCACGGCTCCTCTCTGCTCCTCTCCCCGCGCAGCCCTTATCGCTCCGAAAGCAGCTCAGGAAGGCAGCAATGATCCCCGCGACAGCCCCGCTTAATGAAGTCGGCCTTCATTAGGCGCTTCCGTTCCACTTGGAAAGCTCCTCCGCAAGGCGCCTGCGGCAGGGACGGCCCCGCCAGGGGAGGGCCTGGGGATGGTGACGCTGCCGCAGGCAGTGGCCGCAGTGCCTGGGCCTGTCCCCTGCCTGTTTGGGGTGACGGTGTCCCCTGCAGGGACGCCGGAGGGCGAGGGCCGAAGCGGCAAATCCCCTCCCCGCACCCCCTCGGTGCCAGCACGGGGGCCACAGCAAGGCCACTGTCACCCGCAGGGCACAGCCGTGTCCCCGCTTGCTGCAGGGCGATACCGGAGCGCCGCGGGCAGACGGCCTTGATCCTTCGGCCTTCGGATCCTTCCACCCGCTGCAGGCCGGGTGCTGCTCGGAGCAGCCTCGCGGAGAGGCCGCTTAGCTAATGCCTGCCGGAGGGCTCCCGCAGGCCTCAGGTACCATCCATCCAGTGGGAGCATCCTGCCCCCGCCGGCAGCAGCAGTGCGGTTAGCGGTGTGCAAGGCTGGGCTCCGCACCCTCTCCCCATGTTCCCCCAGGCCCCAGCGCTCCGTGGGGAGAAGGGAGCATCCAGGCTCCGGCTCTGCAGGGCTGCAAGGGGAGCACAGAGCAGCCCTCTGCCCCCGCGTCCCCTGGAGATGGACACATGGGAGGAGAGTGGACGGACGGACACGCAGGATGCCGCTCCTCACTGCTCGGCCAGGGGCTGTCACCCGTCCGGGGCTGTGAGCCCAGCAGGTCTGCAGCTCCGTTGCAACACGGGGACCCCGCAGCAGGGATGCTGCACTCAGCTCCGCACAAGGGCATCTGCAGAGAGCAGCTTGGCTGCAGCTAAAACCCCCGGGGGCAGCACAAAGCGCTCCTGCCCCGCAGGAGAGGTTGGGTCAGGCTGAACCAGGACCTCAGCCCAGAGCTGCACCTGGGCAAAGGAGAAGGGCCGTCATCCCCGCGCAGCCCAGGCCTGGCCCGGCTCCAGGCTGGCGTGTAGCTGCTGAGTGCTTCGCTCTCTGCCGCATCCTCACGGACCTGGATTGCAAATTCCCTGGTCCTGCAGAGCTGCAGGGCTGAGGGACAGATTCATCGGGTCGATCCCACTCAGGTTCTTTGCACCAGGGGTGTTTCCAGCGCTGGGAAAGCTGGCGGCAAGGGGGCCAGCAGCGCCATCCCTCACTCCGGGATAAAGCCCACAAGCCTGCTCAGGAATTTCATCCTGGAACGGCTCTGAATCCCGGCCTTGAGGTGGGAGAGGAAAACTCGGCACTATCAGGCACGGCAGCGGGGCACGCTGCCAGCTTCTGCGGCTCCATAACCTACTTCGGCTTCGTTACCGCCTGCTCCTTCCCAGATGCTTCCTGGTTCTCCAGGACCTGGAGGGAAACGCATCCTGCTGCCACCTCTGTCACCAGCGGCCGGTGACCTTGGGCAAGGCACAGGTTGTGCCTCGGCCTCGCTGGGCTGCTGGGCGGGTTCCGCAAGCCCTCGGGACGAGACACGGGCCGCGTGGCTTGTGCGGCAGCTGCCTAATCCCCAAATCCTCAGCATCTGCTCCGCTCGCCGCACTTCCCGAAGGAGGGGCCGCGGCACCGCCGGGCAGGAGCTGGATGGACGGACGCCAGCGGCCATCAGCGACACGGAGAGTGGTCAGCAGAGGGCCAGGAGGTGCCACCAGGGCACCGGGGACCCCTAACACCTGGGGACAAGGATAGTGTTTATGGCTGGTGGGATCGGGCTGGGAAACCATGGGAAAAAGCACCGCTCGCCCACACCATCTTCCTCCATCACCAGCCCAACCCAGCTCCTCTTTCTGCTGGTGACACTTTGCAGCTCCCTGATCACACTTCTGCATGGAAGCCCCTGGATCAGCCAGTTTTGGTCCCATTTCGCGCTGGTTTTGGCGTCGGTCTCACCCGCTGCGGCAGCTCCCGCACGGCGCGCGCCGCCTCTCCGAGCCCGGCACACAGCACGCCAGCATCGCCGCTGCCGCCAGCCAAACTCGCAATCTGCCGGAAAAGCGATATCCAGTATTTTGACAAGTTCTGCTTCTCATCGCCCCGCGCTGATTGGCAGGCGGGAGAGCTGGTACAGACGCGCGCGGCTCTCCCTCGCTCGCTTCTCCCCCGAGGAGTTCGGTTCCTCCGAGCCCACACGCCGCGGCGCTGCCGCAGCCGCTGACCCGCACGCGGGCGGCAGGCGAGATCCGGCGGCGAGGGGCTGGCGAAAAACGCGTGTTCCCGCCGCAGATCAGCTCTCACCTCCGCCCCGGCAGCCCTCCCCCGGCAGCCCGCCGCCGCCTGCTCCGCTCGGAGCTTTCCCGGCGTTCGGGCCCGCTCCAAGGAGCGCCCAGCTGGTCTCCTGCCTGCCCATGGGTGTGCTGAGCATCCTGTATGACTGGAGCCCCTGCGAGGGATGGAGGCTGCTGGAGGCAGGAAAGGGGCTGAGCCTTGCGGAGCTGCTGCATCGCTGCTCTGCATCCTTGTCGCTGTGGACAGGGCAGCCCTGCGCAGCCCAGCAGGATACCTGGGGCTGGGGCTGCTCCATCTGACCCGATGCATGAGGCCTGGGCACACGCACGCCTGTCACACTGTGGCCCAGCCCTCCCGAGCACCCCAACAGCATCACGAATGAATCCTGCGCCCTGCACACACGTGGCCCCATCTCAAGGGTCGCTGCCTTCCTACGCCATCCTGTAGCCCCTCTGCACCACTGCCCTGCATCTAGCCCACATGGGAACAGGGTCCCCACACCCAGCAGAGGGGTCTTGGGGACAGTCCTGCACATCCCACCCTCTGGAATGGGCATTTTTGGGAGGACCAGCATGCAGGGCCTCCAGGAGGGAGCAGAGCCATTCTGGTTGTCTGGGGGAGAGCTTCCTACAGCGTCTCTTTTGCCCCTGATACCGGGCACCATCCCCAGCACCCCGGGGCTTGCTGAGCTCCCAGGCATCCCCTCCAGGACCCGAAGGCCTGGAGGACACAGCGGCTCCCTGCGCTGGGCAGCACGGCCAGCCCCACGGGCAGAGCGTCCGCGGTGCCGAACGCACCCGCGTGCTGGACAGGCCGGGCTGGCGCTTCGCTGCGCCAGGGCTTTTCCAGGAACAGCTGTGCTCAGCCCCAGGCTGACAGGTCGGGATGCTCCTGGGAGAGGCACTTAACGCTTTCCCAGCCTCCCAGCACCGTCCTCCTCCACCGCCTCCCTCTTTCCACCTCCTCTGGGGCCAGGACTTGTCTGTGTACATGCTTGTCTCCGTCTGCATCCACAGCTCGCCCCCGCTTTCGCCAGCCCCATTCCCGCAGTTGCATACGGCACCTCGCCACTGGGGTCACCAGGCCAAACAAAACAGTACGTTGGCCTCTCCCCCTTGGGTAAAATCCTTGGCCTCTCCATTCTTGGGGAAAAAGTCAGCAAAAACTGAAGCACCCCACGCCAGGCTGGGGCAGGTAGAGGCAAGGCTGCCACGGTTGGCAGAGCAAGGCAGGTCCGATGGGGCATCACTGGGGCTGAACGACCATCTCAATGGGGATGGTGTGGGGCAGCCAGGGCTGCACATCAGCAAGGACATTGGGCAAATTGGTGCTTTAGCACTCTGGTGCCTCTGGTGTGGGGTGGAAGACGCCCTTCACCATCCTCTTGCATCTCTGTATGAGATCCCAGCAGAAAACTGGGAAAACAGCCGGGAATGGAGCCCCTTGGGACTCCTGCTAGGAGTCAAAGGCAGCCCCGAGGGCTGGGGAGACCAAAAGCGCCAGTGCTGCATTGGTCGGGGTGCACTGGGAGCATCCTGCACCATGAGCACCAGCAAGGTTAAGGAGGCCACAGGGGCGCTGGGTCCACCTGCGCAGACCCCGCGGGGTGGCAGGGGGCTCCTTGCCTGCCCCAGCTCAGCAATCCTTGAGGCTGCCTCTGCGAAAGGCAGCCGGGGCTGGAGGCGATGCAGGGAAAGCTGTTATTGGTATCTCCCAGCCAATGTCAGACTGGTTAAAAGAAAAAAAAAAAAAAAAAAAAGCTTCATCTCAGCGAGCTGTTTAACACAGCTCAGGCAGCAATTGGTACAGGGACAGCAAACCAGGCTGCATCTGCTCAGCCCCAGTCACAAGCTCCCCGTGTGCGCGCGTGTGTGTGCGCGCGCGTGCCAGACACAGGCATCCGCTCCCGGCATCTCGCCGTGTCCTGCATCCTGCATCCGCGGGCAGCGAGCGCGCGGCTCTGGCTCCCCGCGCGCCGGCCTCGCCTCCCCGCCGCCCCACGGGGGCTCGGGCGCGGGGCTGGCGATGCGGTGAGCGCCGCTGAAGAGGAGGGCACAGGAGCCGCAGCTGCCATGGGGGCGGCTCTCTAGGGCACGCGTGTTCCTGAGACGTACCTGGACCTGGACCCAGACCCGGGTAAGTGGCTTTGCGCTGGAGGGAGCTTTTGGTCCAGCACATGGGGTCGGGTGGGCAGCACGGCAGGACACCCACGGATGGGTCACCCTGCTGTTCCAGGGTGCTGGGGAGCCTGGGGCTCCTGGGGTGGGGTGCCCGAGTGGGAAGGTGCTGCTGAGCCTGCCCGGGAGCTGGGGATGGAGAGGAGCGGGAGCAGCAGGGAGCTGGGCGGGAGCTGGGCATGCTGCAGGGGCAGGGATGCTGCTGTCACGGCATTTCCATCCCTCTCCGGGAGACGGAGATGCGCGACACACCTAGAAAATCCGTCCCGGCGCAGCGGGAGCGGCAGCCACCAGCTCCGGGCGCTTGCGAGAGGGGAGGTGGCAGCTCCTGTGCCCTGGCAGAGGACGGGGTGGGTGACTGGATCACGGTCCCCTGCTGCACCCGGATCAAGGCGGTGTCCTTGGGGATCCCCTCTGGATACAACCGCTTCCACCTGCTGTACCCCCACCCCTGTGGACACCCACGGTGATACCCGCCACCCGGTGCCCCTTTCCCACCCCGCTGCCACCCAGCCCTCCCACAGCCGCTCCTGCCCCAGCCGCAGTGCAGGGACGCCCCATCCGGGTTGGGGTGCAGAGCTGGGCTGCAAACATGACGGCAGCGAGTGGTGCCATAGGGCAGCAGAGCCGGCGAGGGGTCAGGGTGCATCCCCTGCCAGCCTGTCTCCTGCTCCAATCCCGCGTGGATGGGCCAGGAGGGTGCCAGCACCCAGCTCGCGCTTGTACTAGGCCAAGCACCAGTTTTGCTCCCCTGCCTCTGCACCGAGGATGCGCTATGGGGCAGGCGGGCACCGCTGAGCAGTGGGGCAGGCAGGGAGGCACCGGCCAGCCCTTCAGGCCCACAAGCACGTGCATCGCGCCTCGAGCTCACTGTGTTGCTGCCCGGTGCTACAACAACCCGTGGCGTCTGCAACACACCCATTCTGCAGCCAGAGCTACAACCACCATACTGCACCCGCAGCTGCTGCAACAACCTGCTCTGCACCCATAACCGCTGCAACAACCTGCTCTGCAACCACAACCATTGCAAAAAAACACCCTGCACCTGCAGCTGCTGCAACAACCCGCCCTGCACCCATAACCGCTGCAAAAACCTGCCCTGCACCCATAACCACGGCAAAAACCTACCCTGCACCCCTAGTCACCACAACCGCCACCCCGCACCCATAGCGGCTGCAACAGCCCGCCCTGCACACCCAGCCGGGCCGTAACACCCGCCTGCACCCCCAGCCAAAGCATGACACCCGCCCGCGCTCCCAGCCGCTGCAACACCCACCCGCGCTCCCAGCCGCCGCAACACATCCACGCTGCGCCCACGGCCGCGGCATGGACCCCGGCACATGCCGGCACCTGCGCGCGCGGCGCCCTACTGCACCGCAGCTCCCTGCCCAGGCCAGACCTGGAGACCCGAAACACCCCATGCCCAAATGCAGCCCCGTGCCTACCGCTTCCCAGAGCCGTGGTCCCTGTCTTCCTGCAGTCTGCATGCCCCAGATTTTGCAAAATCCCCAGATTTTCCAGCCTTGCGGGAGCTGAGCACCAGGGAAAAGCCTGGTGATACGAGCCAAGCTGAGCGGAGCCTGCATTCCCCTTCATCCCTCCCTTTCCCCCAGTGAGGGCAGGTGTGAAGCCTCCTCCCTCCACGATGAAATCCTTGTCCGTCCCCATGCAGCCCCCGGGCTCACTTGTCATCGGGCCCCAGGGGTGCTGGGGGTGCACCCTGGCTTGCCAGCACCCAGCCCATCCAACTGGCGCCCCTGTCCCCCAGCTCTGCATTGCTGCAGCCCCAGCGTTTCCTCCAGGGACACCTCCAGGCCTTGGATTCCCGTGCAGAGGGCTCCAGGGGGCTGGAAAGCTGAGTGCATTAGCGCTAGCATGAGGGAGCAGGCTAAGCGCTTTCTAGCTCTGTGTTTTGCTCCAGGGCTGAAGCAAAGAGGAGCTTTTCCCCATCAGAAGGGCAGCGGGAAGGGGTGCCGTGCGGGGGATGCAGGCCAGGCCTGCCAGGGAAGGGGAGGAAGATGCTGTGCCAGCCCCCTGCACTGGCAGGGCTCCGCAGAGCCAGGGGGTTGGGGCCCGTGCCCAGATTTAGCTCTTGGCTGCGGGGGGGACCTAAAAATAGGCCCCGTGTTGGCAGCCGGCAACAAGGTGCCTTATGCCAAGGTGAGCAGGGTGGCGGCACCGGATCCCGGGCTGCCGCCACGCCAGAGCCGGGCACCATGGAGGGCCAGGGCCACAAATAGCAGCGGTGACGCTTCCCCGGGGACGCAGGAGCTGCTCAGCCACAGAGACTGGCAGGATGCGGCTGACGCGTGGACAGGGGGTATCCGGACAGCTCTGGGGCCAGCGCTTCCCGAGCCTCTGGCTCGGCACTGCTGCTCCCTGGCATCCCCAGAGACTTCGAGGGGGCCTGAGCGGCACCAAGCTCTGCGCGGCGTTCCAGGGTGGCAGAGGACACTCCTCATGGCCTGGAGACTCCGAGACAGGCTGAACTCCGCAGCATCCGCGGGAGCAGCCCAAGGGCCATGCGAGCGGGCACACTTGTCACAGCTGAGGCCTGGGTGGCCCAGGGATCTGCAGAGGCAGCACTGGGGGGTTCTCCCTGCTGCATCCCCAGCTTGGTGCTCGGCAGCGCTGCCCTGAGCACGAGCCAAACCTACCCGCAGCCGGCAGGGTCCTGCACAGCCCGGGCAGGGGGGTGGTTGGCACAGCGCGGAGGCAGAGCACGCGAGGCACCCTCCTCCCGCCACAGGGGTGCTGGCGCTGGGGCTGGTGCACGTGGCCACCGGCTCTTCCCCGCTCCCACCTTCGCAAAACCCGGGCAGACACGGCACTCCAGGCACCCCATGCACCCGCGGAGGCGCGAATGCCCCTATGCGCGCGCGCAGCGAGACATGAGCGCATACATGTATGGGCCCACTGCGCACAGCATGGGGCACACGTGTTGCGCCCCCGGCTCCACGTGTGCGGATCCGTGCGCAGATGGCCGCCGGCGCGGGGGGCCGGGAAGCAGCGCGCGTGTGCTGGCGGCGCTGTTTGGGTTCGCATGCGCGCGCGTTCGCGTGAGTGTTTGTGTGCGCACGTGAGCGGAGGCAGCGTCTGTGCACGGGGGACGGGATGCAAGATCTTAATGTGTGGGGCAACGAGGCAAGCGAGAGGGTGGCTGTGCATCTGCAAGCAGGTGCCGGGGCCGCGGCGCATGACGTGGCCATCGCGGTGCGTGGGGCACCAATGTGTCTGTTTCCACGTGTCCTGGGCCTTTGTGAGCGTGGGTGCTGCGCGGGGCCGTGTTTGCCCATCCGGGAGGGCTTGGCAAACGCACAATAGCCCTCGCTGGCCATTATGACTCCCGGATCGGCTGGCGTGGGGATGAGCGGAGGCCTGCGAGCTGCTGCCTGCCGGCGCGCTCGGCTCATCGCCGCTGATGTGGAGTAGCTGTAATTACCGTGACGAGGCTCCCTGCAGCGCGGTGCAGTCCTGCGGCCATGAAATCCCAGCGTTCGCACGCGGGCTGCTAATTATCCCTACCTGGGGACTTTCCTGCCTCAGCATGTCAGCTAGGCTGCAGAGGCCAGGAGATCGCTGCTGGTGACCCTTGCGCGGTCACCAAATGCCACCTACTTGTGCCTGGGCATGGACTAGGAGCCCCTCTCAGCTGAGGCATCCTCGGCAAAGCCTTCAAAGCTCCCACAAAGCTACCTCAGATGGGCACAGGGCAGTGCTGGCACACAGACTGTGTCCTCCATCACTGCAGAGCAAATCCTTCTCTCCAGCTTCAGCCCTTCTCCAGACCAGGATCATGTCCACCTGCACTGAGACACAGTCCAAGCTGCTATTGCTGTTGCCCTGTCTGCTTTATCCCAAATCTCAGTCCTGCATGCAAAAGTCCTTTCTTTTCCCTTAGGCACCCCCAGGTGCCTGGCACCCCAGCATCTTCAGAGACCCCTGCAGCTGACGCAGTCCCTCAACCTGCCTGCTTCAACCCACATTTCAGCGATGGAGGCAGGATATCTAAGTCAGAGCAGTAACACACACACACACATGAACACACGAGCTTGTGAGCAGGAGCGAGAATAGGCAACAGGAGAGATTTGGGGAGGGTGGGAAACCACCCTGGGCAGAGCTGCTGTGAGGGCGTCTGCTGCTTCTCACCCCTGCTTGGCCAAACCACAGTTCCTCACGCACTGGTGCGTGATTCCAGCACACCAGCCTGCCCTGAGGTCCTGCCAGTGGGGCTGTAACACACTTTTAGGGCTGGGGACACGAGTCAGCGCTGCAGGAGTGGGGACCAGCACTGCCCCCAAGGCTGACTCCCTCCTCCTCCTCGCAGAGCCATGGGGGTGCTGATGTCGAGGCGGCAGACGGTGGAGAAGGTGCAGAAGGTCAGCCTAGCCGTGTCGGCCTTTAAAGATGGGCTGAAGGAGCAGCCATCAGCGCGGCGGCGGGCAGAGGCCGAGGGCTCCCGCCGGGGGACGCTGGAGCAGACGGTGCAAGAGGGGGAGGATGAGGCATCCGCAGGGCCCTCCCAGGCAGAGGAGAGCAGCAGCAGCAGCAAGGCGGCGTGGGAACGGCTGCGGGACGGCCGCGGCGTGGAGCCGGAGGAGTTCGAGCGGGCCAACAGGTTCACGCCGCCTGCCTTCAGCCGGCCCACGCGGGAGCTGCACGACGACGAGCCGCCGGACATCAGCCTGGAGCAACGGGAGCAGGCGAGACCCCCGCGCCAGCGGGAGCGCAGGGATGGGGCGGGAGGGACAAGGCTGCGGGGAGCATGCAAGGGTGGCACAGAGCAGCCCCGCAGAGAGATCCGCAAGTGTCCCTAGCAGCCAGGGGCAGCCTGCCCAGGCACAGAGAAGCTCTCTGGCACAGAGATGGGTCCTGGAGGCAGGAGTGCTCCCTCTCCAGGGATGGGAGCAGGCAGCTGGGAGCCAGGGGATGCCATTCCGGGGACAGGGTGCGCCTGGGGGTTAGTCCTGGTCAGATATGCCCTGCGGGGAACCTAGGAGGGGCGGAGAGAGGAGGGGAGACTGCTGGGCACAGACAGCTCCAGCTGTGGGGAAGAGGGAAGGAACATCTCTGATCTACGGATTAGTTCACACAGCTCTACAGCCTACCAGCCTACAATCCTCCCCTCCTCTCCACACCTACAGCCCTACTCACCCCTCCACACCAAGCACCTTGCGCGTCCATTCATACCCAGTGCCTTGCCCACCCCTCCACACCTACAACCCTACCGATCTCTCCACACCTGCAACTCTACCGATCTCTCCACACCTACAATCTTACCTATCTTCACACCTACAACCCTACCAATCTCTCCACACCTACAACCCTACCTATCTCTCCACACCTACAATCCTACCTATCTCTTCACATCTACAATCCTACCAATATCTCCACACCTACAACCTACCCGTCTCTCCACACATACAGCCCTACCTGTCTATCCACACCTACAGTCCTACTGATCTCTCCACACCTACAATCCTACTTATCTCTCCACACTTACAGCCCTGCCCATTCCCCCACTCATCTCCCCACAACAGGCCAGCACTCCAGTGAACCTACAACCCTACAGCCCATCCACCCACCCCTACAGCCCTGAATGCTGCCCAGCCTACAGCGCCATCGCCCATGAGCCCGAAGCCCTCCTCTCTCTATCCATGCCCGAGCACCCCACACGGAGAAGCCAGCCTCTCTGAGCACACTGCCTCTGTGAGCACTCCCACAGTGCTGAGACGGAGCTGCCCGCCCCTCCCCAGGTCGTCAATGACGAGATGTGTGAGATCTGCGAGGTGTGGACAGCCGAGAGCCTCTTCCCTTGCCGCATCTGCAGCCGGGTGTACCACGACGGCTGCCTGCGCCGCATGGGCTACCTGCAGAACGACAGCGCCGTGGAGGTGACGGAGACCGCACACACCGAGACAGGCTGGAGCTGCAACTACTGCGTGAGTTGCGGCTACTGGGGCAGTGGGTGCAGGGCTTCTGCTGCACTGGCAGCAGTGCCTGCTCCCTTGGGGGCTATGTCAAAAGAGGACACAAGCAGGATCCCACGTCATGGCCTGGTCCAGGGTGATGGGCCACCTTGTTCCTTGGCTCCTCCTGTATCCCATCTTGGCCAGACAGTTTGTTGCCAGAGGACAGGGGACAAAATAAGCTTTTGCAGTCTGTCCACACTGCAGTCCTCACCTGTAGCCTGTCCCTGCGCCTTGGCAAGAGGTCCCGGGGAGGCAGGGAAACCTTCCCTTCAGGAAAGCAATGTGGAGTCTCAAGCAGCTCCAGCCAGCAGCTTTCAGCCCAAATCCTTCCACAGAGAGCCCCTCCATCTGCCTCCAGGTTGTTCAGGAACTCAGGGAGACCACTAGAAAATGTCCCCCCCTTAACACTTCAGGTGTGGAGGTGCAGAGTCTCCTACCTCCTCTCTTGATCTTCTCTTCCTCTGACTGGACTGACATAGCACTGGGGCATGTTGGCACTTTGGGACACACCACTGGGCAGGCAAAGAGCCATGGCAGAGCTGGAACCATGCCCAAAGGCTGAAGGTGTGAAGCAACCACACTGCAGCTTCTCTGGGTGATGCAAACCTGGGGTGCCACCTCATGGTGCGGCACCCAAGTCCCCATCTATGCAGGTAGCCCTCCCTTCCCAGGCTCAGACATCCAGACACCCATGCTGCAACCCAACAGCCACATCTGCTCCAGGGCACTGTGCTTTGCAACACACACCCTGACTTCCCTTCTCCACCCCAGGACAACCTCAACCTCCTGCTGACAGAGGAAGAGATGTACAGCCTGATGGAGACCTTGCGGCAGTGCAAGATCATTCCAGGTATGGACCCTCCCCGTGGCAGCATGGGCTGAGCCCTCACTCTCCCCTTCCTTACACCGCCTCGGTCCCTAGGCTGGGTACTGCTGCACCAGGGTGGAGGTTTTGCTCCTCCCCTGCCTGGAAAGGTAAAAGGTAAAAGCTCTGCTAAAGATGGCAGCCTGTGGAGTCTCCTATCAGCACTAGAGGAAGCAGGGAAGGAGGGATGGAGAAGGAGGGAGATGGGGGAGGAAATGTGTGTGGTACCACCAGGAGGCAGGAGAATGGCAAGAGGAGAGCAGCTCTCCCACATCACTTGGAGGCTGGTGGGAAGCACCCTGCTTCGTGCCCCCTGCCCCGACACAGGGCAGCCTCAGAGCACCCAGAACCATCTCCCCATCAGCGGTGCTCACAGGCCCTCACCAGGCCCTCCCGAGGAGCACGTGGTGCTCACTCGGCACCTGCTGAGATCCGCAAAGGGTCTCCAGGAGGCAGGGCGCTCCAGGGAGGCAGCTCCCACTCCCGGCCAGCACGCTGACGGGCGCCGCATTGCTCCTTCAGACACCTGCCTGACTCTGGATGACTTCCTGCACTACAAGCACCTGGTGCACAAGCAGCAGTTCGAAAAGCCCATGGGAGAGGCCCAGGAAGAGCGGGCGACCTTGCAGTTCTCTGCACTGGACCCCGAGAAGAAGGGGCACATCGAGTGGCCGGACTTCCTCTCCCACGAGTCCATCCAGCTGCTGCAGAAGCTCCGGCCGCAGGTACTGTGAGAGCATGTGTGGGCTGGGGGCCACCTCTGCACTGGAAAGGAGTTGGTTGCTGGTAGGTGTTGACTACAGGTCAGCCTTGACCCAGCAGCGGGCTACTGGCCTGTCGGACGTGTCCCCCAGCCACCTGGACGGTGGTGGCGGCACGTGAATAGCTTGGGCACTGGTGGGACTGGAGGTACTGTGTGGTCAGCGGGAGGTTCCCCATGTCCAGGCTGTCTGCCTCGACACGGGGGCTCCCCTGTCCCCTCTACCCCCTCAGAACTCCCTGCTGCGGCTGCTGACGGCCAAGGAGCGGGAGCGGGCACGCGCGGCCTTTCTGGCCCTCGACCAGGACAGCGATGGTCTCATCACGGAGAAAGAGTGCCACAAGGCCCGGCACTCCTGGTTCCGCAAGCACCAAAAGGACGCACCGTCCTGCAGCGTCAGGTAAGGAGACACGATGCCGGGCACGCGGAGACGCACGGGGCACCGCGGCCTGGTGCAGCTCCAACCTGCTTCCATGGGTCCCCCTCACTCCAGCGGAGCCACAGCTCCGTCGCAAGGGATCAGCTTGGACACAGAGGCCCCTTCTGCACCTCTCCCCACTGGGTCTCCTCCTCCACGGCCTCTTCCCGTTGCTGCTTGGGGTGGGCACATTGCCCCGTGGGCATCCCCTCTGCCCGCCTAGAGCGGTGCCCCTGCTCTGCCCTGCAGCATCAGCCACGTAGGACCCATGTCCGAGAGCAGCCCCGCCAGTAGCGGCAGCAGCAAGAGCCAGGAGAAGACCCTGCTGGCCACGGAGCAGGAGGAGGCCAGGTGAGGCCAGACTTGGGGCTCGCGGTGGGCCACATGCCCCACTGCCTCTCCCCGAGCACGCTCAGCCCGAGCTGGTGGGGAGGTTGTCCCCTTCCTGGGCACAAAACAGAGGCTCGGCAAGTGGCGGGGTGGCCGTGGGGGGCACGTTGGGGTCGGTGGCATCCACTGATACCCCATCCACTGCCACAGGCCCGTCGACTGGCCCACCTTCCTGCGCGAGAACGTCGCGTACATCCTGGCCGCCCGCCCCAACAGCGCCGCCGTGCACCTGCAGCCGCCGGCGTAGCGCCGCCGCGGGCGCCCTGCATGCCCTGCTGCCCGCCCACGCTGCCATCTCCCCTGTGGAGCTGCCATCACCCCCCCCGGCACCTCCACGGTGCTGCCATCGCCCCCACGGTGCTGGCATCGCCCCTGTGGAGCTGCCATCACCCCCCGGCACCTCCGCGGTGCTGCCATCACCCCCACGGCGCTGCCATCGCCCCCACAGCGCTGCCATCGCCCCAACGGCACTGCCATCGCCCCCACGGCGCTGCCATCGCCCCCGCGGCACCAGGGCCCCCGCTTCCCTCCCAGCTCCTTCTCCACCCCCGCTCATGTCACCATGGCAACCTGCCCTGCGCTCCCATTGGCCGAGAGGGGCCACGCCCTTTTGCCCCACCCACCCACCCACCAACCCACCCCATGCCACACCCTGGCACCTGCCGGCCACCCACTGGCTGCCGGGGAAGCGGCTGAAGTGGCCCCGCCCTCCCCGGCTCGCTTCGGATTGGCTGAGAGAGGCCTGCACAGGGTGGGGCCCGGCAGGTGCCAAGCTGTGATTGGCTGGAGGTGTGAGTGGGAGACAGCCACAGCGTTCTGATTGGCTGGGGAAAGCAGAGCTGGGCCCTTCTGGCGAGGAGCAAGACTGACCCCAGGCCCCGGGCACAGGGGCTATCCTGGCCCCACTGTGGGGACAGCCACAGTGTGGGGTGGGGGACACCCCACATGCCCCACATCCCCCGCAGGGGGAGCCCTGTGTGTGGGGCAGGGGGTGCCACAGATGGCCCACACCCTACAGTGGGATGGCCCCGTGGTTGGGCTGGAGACGCCCAGGGACCCCCCAGACCTGATGCAGGGAAAGGCCCATGTGTGGGGCGGGGGGCACTTAGGATGCTCCCCACAGAGTGCCCCGCAGCATGGGTGCAGGTGGTGGGGTGGTTCCCAGTGGGGATCTGTGCCCAGAGGGGATCCAGGGGCTGCGCGTGGGAGCGAGGGGCTCGCCGGGGGTGCGGGCGGGAGCTGTGGGGCAGCAGAGCTGGGACGCACGGCGGCAGGGCCGAGTGCTGCCCGTGCTGGGTGCCGCAGCGAGGCAGCCCGGCACGCTACCCGGTGCAGCACTGCACACACCGGGGTCAGCGGCTGTGCCCCGATCCCGTGAGCAGCGCCGGCTCAGCCCATCAGCAGCGGGAGCTCACGGAGACATGATGCGGTATCAGGAGACCCCCCAGTGCCACGTGCCCCCGCTGCCCCGGCCACATTTCCATGAGGCTTCCAGCCTCACGCAGTGCCGTCCAGGGGATATTTCGGGGCAGAGACGGGGCTGGGCTGGAGCCAGGGCAGAGGCGGTGGGGGCCGTGTGCGTCGTAACGCCAGCTCTGTACCGGGAAGCGTCCATTAAACTGCAGTGTCCGACTCCCCTCTGGCTGCTGTCCTTCCGGGGCCCATGCCAGCCCCTGCCTCCGCGGGGGACACAGCCAGGAGCCTGCACGCTCTCCAGCCCTCGCAGGGCAGCCCCAGAAGCTCGAGGTCATCCTGCAAGACTTGAAAACATCCCCAGGGCTGGAGACATCAAGGAGCCCTGGGAAGAGGCATCGCAGGGTCCCCACAGCTGAGAGGCTCCTCCAGGAGCAGTGACATCCACTGAGCAGCCAGGGGAAGCCCCTGCTGGTGATGCTGCCACCATCCCAGGATTCTGGTGGGGATTGGGAGGGCTGTTATGGAGCAGGGAGGGCTGCCCTGTGCCTGGCCACAGCCACAGTGTGTGCCCTGGACCCGTGGGGTCTCCCGGGACACCAGACGCCTCGCTCAGGACCCAGTTCTGCGCCCGCTGCTCCTGCCCTGTGAGCGAGACACGCAGTGCCTGCACGCAGGTTCATGGCAGAGCACATCTTGCTAAAGGCTGGTGTCTCCATGCTCTTTTCACACTATAACTCACACAGCACGGCTCTGCCCACAGAGGAAGACCTGCTTCTGCGGGCAGGATTTCTCCCCAGGGCTGTCCCGCTGGGCTCTGGAGCCATCAAGGCTCTGCGAGGAGAGGATGGCTCGATGCAGGAGAGCAAAGCTGTAATTTTCCTGGCATGAAGCATGTGGTCCTGTGTAAAACAGTCTCAATGGCCGCTTCCTCACATCCTCGCACTGAGCAGGGAAAAGAGAGCTGGGCTGGACTGGGACAGAGCACAGACTGGTCCAGGGGACCCTGGGGTGGGAAGTACTGGTTGCCTGCAGCGCAAATCCATGCTCTGAACTCCCCGAGGATCTGAAGGTAGCTTGGACAGGTCCCGCTAAAACCAGCTCCCGAGGCCAAGGACCATTGATGTTCAACAAAACGGGAGGTGCTCAGCTCTTCTGTGCGGGATGTGGACTAAGCCTGGCAGGTCTCATAGCACCACACTTGCTGGGCATCCCTCCCCTCCTCGCTCAGCCATCTGGGCCTTGCCCGGGCTCCCTGCGGGGCACCAGAGCAACCGGCAGCTCCTTCTCCTTCTTCTTTCTGCTCTGGGAAGATGAAGCAGGTACTCAGGACAGGTGGGTCCATCCCAGAGGCACCATCGCCAAGCTCCACAGGCGTAGGGGTCTGCTGCAGCATCATTAAGCTGTCGCCCTCTGCCCACCCTGTGACTGGGGACACTGGCAGGGCCAGGAGGGACACGTGTCCTTGCAGCAGGCTGCAAGCCCATCCCAGATGCAGCGGAGCCCTCCCCACCCCAGCCCTGGAGGTCCCACACTGGGTTCTCCAGCGGGATTTGAGGCTGGTGCAGGAGCCCCTTTGCTGTCCCTGCACCCATGTCTCCCATGGTTGCCCACCCTGCCTGCTCAGGGTGTCCATGTTCTCCCGGCTGCTCTCCCATGGGCACCCCATCATGCTGGGTGCTGTGCCAGGGCCTGGGGAGAGCAGGGCTCTGCTCTGCAGGGATGCTGCACCCTCTGCTGGGTGCTCGGCCGTCGTGCCACACTGCCAAAGCCCCAAAGCCCCGGCTTGCAGGCCAAGTGGGTGCTCAGTGCAGCACCCCGGGGTGCAGAACAGGGTCTCATCCAAGCCAGGGCACCTGCCTGCTCCATGTGCCCCAGGATCACACGAGAAGACCGACGCATGTCCCTCACCCGAGTCAGCATCTGCTCTTGACACACTTCAAGAGCCACGTGCACAGAGGTGACTTGGAGACTGGGACAGCTTTGTGGCAAGCTGCTGGGCATCAAAACAGGGGTCTCCCGGCAGCAGGTGACAGTGAAAGAGACAGATCACAGAGATGTTGTCATCCAGCAGCTCCAGCCATTCACCGCCTACCCTGCTTCATGACAGGGCCTTGCTTGGGTCGCTCCAGGCTGCCCTCCCCTGCCAGAGCAGGCAGAGAAGCAGCTCACGGGGAGGCTGTAAGAGCCTCAGCACGGGGAGCATCGGAGCATCAGGGAGGCAAAGACAGCTCTGGGGCCTTGCCTGCTATTTCCTTAATGACCTTGCCACAATCAACAGGGCGAGCTGTGAGCTTGACCACGGTCCCAACAGGGGGATGGCTCTACAGGGAGACCCCCGGGTGGGCTGCAGGGCCGGGGGGCTGTGGCGGGAGGCGAGGCGATGGGGCTGTGTCCCCTCTTGCAGCAGAGAGGTGGCCACAGGGTGTCGCCCCTGCACTGTGCCCGGTGTCACTTCTGGCCCTGCACTCCTGCACACCATCCCTGGGTGCAGCACAGGCCCTGGCATCCCCAGCCAGTGCCAAAAACGCCAAAACCATGATGGGGTCGTGGTGGAGCAGGGGGGCTGTGCTCACCCCCCAGCTCCATGTCCAACCTTGATCCCATCCCAGGCTTCCTGCAACAGCTCCACAGATGGGGCAGATACAGCAGATCCAGAAAGCGCAGGCACATCCCAGCATGCCAGGACCCTAGGGATCCATTCCCACCCTGGGAGAGGACGGCGTTCCCAGGGGAGCTATCCGGGCTAGGACACCCTGGTTTGGGTGCCAGAGTGTGGGTTCCAACATCCCTTCCTGCACAGGGAGAGGGGTGAACTGTGGGTTCCCATTCACAGGAGGGGTGGGGGGAATAGCTGCACCCAGTGGGGGCCACACACCACACAGGGCATCAATTCAGGAGCTTTCAGGGACCTCAGGGAATTAGTACCAATCCCCTGCTCTCCGCGTGCTCCATGTGGCACGTTGGTGGGTGACTACTTGTTGGTGCTGGGCTGTCCCACTCTTTGGTCTGCCAAGTATCCCCATAGGAGCAGCTCTTCATTTGCTCTGTCCTCTGTGGACCATTGTCCTGTGTCTGGAGGAGGTCACTGGCTTGAATTCTGTGGAAATGGCACAGAAAGATTGCAGAGTGTATGAAAAAAACATGGGTTGCAGTAGTTTGAAGGGGTTGAAGTCCATCCCAACTTGCTGGCTTTGAACCCTGCCAGATATTCGGCACTTTTCTCTGCCAAAAACAGCCAGAAGTTCAACTCTCCATCCAAACTAAGGACCAGGAACAGTTTTACAGACCCAAAATGCCTGGGAGCAGGAAAGTCCCTCCATTCGCTGTCCCCTGAGTGGGCAGCAGCAGAGGGAAGCAGTGCCAGCGCTGGGAGTGGGGACAGCAAGGGGCCATCGCCTTCTCACCCTAGCTGCCTGCTGCTTGCCCCACGACCACCTGGGCACCTTTGCGGTGTCAAGTCGTTGTGGGGTCCATTCCTCCAAGCACTGTCACAGAATGGTGTGGGATGCTCCAGCAATGGACACGCAGCTGGACCCTGGGAGAAAACAGCGTTTCCCACCAGCACCTCCCCTCGCAGAGCGACAGGAGCCACGAGGTGAGGGGCCTCTGTGGACACATCGCCCCGGCCTCAAGCTTCCACGCTGCAGGGACGCGCTGAGCCCGCACCGCCCACGGGAAGCCCACGCTGCGGGGCCGCGCAGCGCTTTCCTCCAGCTCTCTCAGCGCCGCCGGCTTCCGCCTCCGCCGCGCAGCCGGCCGGCGGCCCTGACACGGCGCAGGACTGCCAGACGCCTCCCTCTGCTCCCTACGTGCTCGCCCCGCTGCCTTGCTCCTCGGCACAGGCGGCCGCGGGGACACGGGCGCCCACACCGTGCCTGGCGCTGAGCAGGTGGCGGGAGGGGTGCCGGGCACGGGGAGCTTCCCTGTCCCTGCTGCAAGGGGGATGGAGGCAGTGATGAGCAGGCAATGCAGCTCCAAGCAGGATGTCTGGGACCTCTCCTGCAGCGTGCGGTCAGCCTAGAGCACACACAGACACCGAAAGTCAGGGGTGCCTCTATCCATGCCCTTCATGTCCCTCACTGCCCCTGCTGTGCCAGGGGATCAAGAAGGGACCCTGTGCTCCCATGCACTGTGCCCAGCCACTCCATCTGCACCTGGATGGCTCCTCACAGAGCCCATGTAGGAGAGAATTGATTCGGTGCTGGGCAAAGGGCCTGCCATCTCCCTTTGGAGGTGCAGCTCCAAGTCCCCCTGCTTACAGCAGACGGTGCCGGCTCCTCTGGGAGGCAAGGACCGTGCTGTGACACCCGGCATGCTTCCATGCACTTTCCTGTGTGCCCCAGCTTCCTGTGCCCTCCAGCCCTGGGCTCTCAGATGGCCCTAAAGGTGGCAGGGCTTGGCCTGATGGTGGTCTGCCCACATCCTGCCCAACCCGTGGTCAGGAGGGGAGCTGGCAGCACCTGGCCCTCATCGCAACGGCAGCGAGGCTGGTGCCTGCGGGCCCCTCTGCCTTTGCAGATCCCCCCATCAGGGATACTCACACAAGGCATGTGGGACATGGGTAGCAGGGCACTAATTCAGGCTCTGGGCTAATCTGGGAGCCCCATGGGGCCAGAATATATCCTGGCTGGCTAGGGAAGGCAGCCAGCATACCTGGAAAGCACAGCTCTGGGTCGGAGCCAGCCCTGAAGGGCCGCGCGGGCCTTGCCATCCAAGGAGACACTCAGCTTGCGGAGCAGCCAGCCGGGGACGTGGAGCCCACACAGGGTTACCTGCCAGGGATGGGATGGGATGGGATGGGATGGCAAAGCAGCCCCTCTAGAAAAGGGATCGGTGCTTGTCCCGCTCCTCCACGAGTGCCAGGCATGTGCAGTGGCAACAGGACTGGTGCCTGCTGTCTGTCTCCATTCGCAGAGCACTGGTATGGGTAGGAAAGGACGAGGCCCTTAATATTCGGTGCTGGGCACCTCGCTATGCAGAAGACAGTCGGAGACCAGCAGTGAACCGAGACGGGGGCTGGCGCGATTGCCTCCCGAGGTGCTGCTATATCTGTCTAGCTTGGCTGAGCGATGACTAAGGGAAGGACATGAGAGCAGTCTGCAAATACGGCGCCTGCAAACAGCCAGGCAGAGGAGGAATTATTTAGGCTGGAGCGTGGGGGTGGCGAGAGGGGGATCAGAAGGAGACAGGGAGAGGGAAGGTGGAGGCTGGGTGGGCTGGTTTGGCAGTTCCCCTAGCCAGTGCATGGACACCAGGTACTGGACAGGGAAAGGAGGTCTCGGAGCTGCGGGACTGCTCTCTGCACACCCTTACCAGGGTAGGGAGAGATCTGCAGGCATAAGCACTGCAGAACAGCCAGCATCTCTGTCCAAAATCCCAGCCCAAGGGACCATCCCACTACATGCAGGATGCCCCGAGCAGGTCTGCATTGGGGGATGGATCGCAGTGCAGAGATATCAGTGCTGAGGTGTAAAAGGGCCACAGCATGGCCTGGAGCACAGAAAGCCTCAGGCAGGAGAGCCCTGCTATGTTGGTGTATCTCCACACTGTTCTGCAGGGACCCAAATGGGCAAAGCTGCTCCACAGCCACCTGCCTGGGGCAGGGGCAGGCCCATGCACAGCCTAAGCGCTGCCCCACACGACATGCAGGCAGCCAGACAGCAGGACATTTGCAGCAGCTATTTCTGCTCTCTGTGGGGCTGCACCGCTCGTGCTGCAGCCAGCTGGGTGCCTGCAGACGGACCACATTGCTGCCACGTTCAGGACAGCTGTGGGAGGACGCTGGAGTCCCAAGAATTCGCCTTGGTGCCTACAAACCTTGTGTGGCAAAAGGTAGAGGAAGGTGCTAAAACATCCCCTCTGTGCAGTGTTTCTCCCATGCCCCCACCCGACCCAGCAGGGCTGTCACTTGAGCAGCTAGTGCATGACAAAAATCCAAGGCAGGAGAGAGAGATCTTGAGATCCAGGTCGAGATCCAGCCCTCCACGGCTGAATCCTATTCCCTGGGAAGGAAGGGACCCCCCAGGCTGAGCCACTCATTCCGTTGGGACAGCTGGCAGGTCCCAAACCCAATCTGCTGGCTCACCTGCTTGGAGGGCGAACAGCGGGATGGGGAAGAGCAAGTTGAGCACCGCTAGCCAGGACTGTACACTCCAGGTGTCCATTCTGCCTCTTTGGCCTACAGGTCAAATTTTTCCCTGCTCTGCACAGGTTTTGCAACACAGCTTGGGCAGAAAGACCCCAAACCAGCAGCTGTCCCAAGCTGTGCGAGCCTGCAAGCTACTCTGCACATGGGGAGCCCAACACAGCCTGGCTAAGGAACACGTGTGCTCTCTACCCAGTCTAGCCCAGGGAGGATGTTTGCTAAAGCGAGGATCATTTCTAACTTAAACAACTTGCATCCAGAAGTTCACAAAGTGGTTACCAAGGATGTCCAAGGATGTCTATAGCTTGCAGATAAGTGGCACAGCTGAAAGGCTTTTATTACGATCAGAAGAGGTGGGATGAGGTCAGTTACAGACCCATCAGCCCAACACCTACAGGCTACAGGGACAGGAATGTGGTCCAAGACCTGCAGAAAAGGAGCTTTTGTAGAAAAGGAGGGGCAGACAAGTCAGGCCCAGCAATGTCATTGTGACACCAGCCCCAGCAAGGTGGGATTCAGCGCGAGGGCATCGCCCCAGCCTCCTTTCCCGGCTGCTCATCCTCTCCTGACACCCTTGGCGTAGCCTGGCAACGGCGGGGATGCCATAGCAACAGCAGGGATGCCACAGCAACAGCAGGGACGCCATGGCAACGGCGGCGGCTACAGGAGAGCGAAAATGTCAGGCAGATCGCCCAGAGCGCCGCCAGCCCTGGGGCTGGGGCTCGTGCCAGCACCAAAGCGCTCCGTCTCCCCCGGGTTGCTGTGCCATCACTGGGGGGCCACTCCTGGGGTCCCTGGGCATGGTGCAGCCTGTGGGCCTGGGCACTCATCTCCTGCTATTGCATGAGATGAGCTGGGGGGTCTCAGCTCAAGGGCTGAGTACCTGGGGCTGGCAGCAGCCTGGAGATGCCCACGCTGCTCCCAGGGATACGCCCGGTTTAGCCGACTAGTGGATCCAAGCCCTGAGGGCAAAGCCGCCTATGCACTGCAAGGGGAACTCCCAGGAGCCCCCAGCACTGCCCTGCCTCCTGCCGCCCGAGCAGGCAGTCCCAGGCTCAGAGGGGGCTTCCCCCAGCGCTGCCTCTCTGTCCTGCCCAGCCTCCCCCAGGCCTCTGCAAGGGGTCGTGTATGCAGAACTCGCCTTGTTTTCTCCCGAGCATCTCCCACAGCAAGCACCCGGCTGCACACTGTCCCACAGAGGCACTAATTCAGCACTCCGGTCCCTCCGTTCTGCCAGGGGGACGTCACCCCGGCGCCAGGAGCAGCCCCTCTCCCAGGGGAGGGGATGCGGCGGGGGCGTCGGAAGTTACGCAACGCTGCGCCGAGCAGCCAAGGCAGCGAGCGCGGCGGGGGCGCGCGGGCCCCCGGAGTGAATCCCCTGACGTGGCAAACATCTCCCGAAGCCCCCTCGACACCCACGCGCACACGCAGGCCCGAGCCCACACGCATACGCAGGCCTGAGCCCACGCGCCGGCGCGCGGCTGCCGCTAAAGGAAAAGCCTTGCCGGAGCCAGGGCTGGAATAGTGAATTGCCTCATTCATTCCGGCGCTCCGGAAGCTTTGCCTCTACTTGTACACACAGGCATCCGCGCAGGGAGACATGTGTGCCGGGCACGTGTGTTTCACCCGGAGCCCCTGCTCTTCCACCTTCACCACTACCTGCTCCCCAGGGGTGCAGGGTCTTGCACACAGTGCACAGGAGCATCTGCTCGTGCATGTCTGTGTCCTGTAGCCGATAACCTGCCCTGGGTGCCATCAGCACAAGCGACTCAGGGATAGAGGCAGTTTTTTACAGAAAATTATTACAGCATGGCAAGGTCACCCCAAACCCCCCCCTTGCTATAGGGGATGCTGCGGCCACGGACCCCTTGCTAGGGCCTCAGCAAACACAGGTGGGTCCCTGCAGACCCCTGCAGAGCACGCACATGAGGACCCTCATCAAAGCTGAACCCCAAAGGAGGTTCCCACCTACCAGGAGGTGGGAACCCAGCACAGGTGCAGTAGGATACTTCCCCAGCACAGGGAACTGTGCCTGATAGCCAAAGCCCTTCTTTCAGGGTTGCACCAAGTTTATAGCCCCTTCAAAACAGGAAAGTGTTTCCTTTCCCTGGACTGGTGGCTTGCAAACCCCACAGCTCTCTCCTTCCTGCTGCCTCATGCTGCTGGATCCTCCTGCCCATGTTTCCCCCTTGCAATGGGGAGCATTTTCCACTGCCTGTCCCAAAATCTACAGCAGGACCTGGCAGGGGCTATGTAGGGTCCCCAGCCCTGAAGTCCCCATGGGCAGAGGCTGTCCCTTGCTGCTGCAGGCAGGTGCCTGGGCTCTGTAGGTGACACGCTTGTGGTATGTGCCGTGTGCTTGCATGCCCAGCATGTTCAGATGGCCAAAACACACACAGGAAATCCCAGACTGGGATTATCACCTTCCTCCTCCTCTTCTCCCTTTGTGGCAAACACAGAGCCATGGCCTTGCAGCGCACACCTGCGTGCCACCCAGGACACGGACACATGGATATGCGTGTGCCCAGGCAGGCATGCACGGTGCTGCACGGGTCTGCAGAGCCCTTTGCCATCCCCAGGGCTCGGCACATGCCTGCGACACCCAGCCAGGCCCAGGGAGCAGCCCGGGCAGCCTGCGGCTTGCCTGCCCCGGCATGACCTCGCTCTGCTCCGAGCATCCTTACGTAACTCCAGCTCAGTGTGGGACAAGGCACCGCACCGAGGAGCGGGAGGCAGTGCATTCAGCTCATTTCTTTTCCTAGAATATCTTCTTTTTTTAAGCCTCATTCGGTGCCTGAGAAAACATCCCATCTCCACCTCCCGCCCCCTCTCCTGGCAGCTTCCCAGCAGCACAGAGGAAACGGCGGCCGGCGCGGCATGCGGCTCCCATGGGCGCAACACTGCGTCCTGCTCACCCAGGCTGCCCTGCCTTGCCCCTGCACCAGCGAGTGGGTGGCCATCTCCAACCATCCGCCAGCCTCGCAGTCCCGTGGCTGCGGGGCAGTGCTGGGCAAACACTGGCCTCTAACAGCCTGAAGGGACTATGGCTAGAAAGATCCCCTTAAGAAAACTGTGGTCTTCTCCCCCTGAAGCCAACCTCCAGCAGTGCTCCTAGCAGCCCACACAACCTTCCAGCCCCGGCGAGTGAGGGTACCACAGCAGAGAGCAGCACATGGGGGTCTCTGTCAGGCTCTCTCCACCCTAGGCTGGAAAGGAAAAGCCCATGTACCTAGCAGGTAACGTAGGACACACAGCGCAGTTGTGATCCCCTCCCCCTGGTGCTGCCAGACAGGGACGTTCAGGAGCTCCTGCAGCAGCAACCCCAGCTCAGAGAGCAGCTCCTCGCTGGCGTGGCCCAATGCCAGGCACCTCTAGCAAGCAAACATCAGCTCAATAGCTCAAACCCACAACCCTGTCCCCAGGCAGTCCATCACAAAAATTTACTCCAATTTCACTTTTGCATAATCCTTACTTATTTTTCTCAACCTTAACCATACTTTGAGGCCAGATACGTGGGCTTGTATTTGTCAAGATCACTTTTCCTTTCCATAAACATGGGCTCTGCGTGTGCTTTGCCCCAGCCATTCAAAGCCACTCCAGTCAAATGCATTAAGGAGAGTGGTTTGCTAAAGAGGAGACCTGCAATTGTGCCAGCACGCGGCAGCCCTCCTGGGGCCAGCAGCAGAGCTCGGCCCCTCTTTCCAAATGGAGCACACAGAGCACTCGGAGTTTTTGTTCCGCTCCGGCAGCAGCGGTTCCTCCTCCCCGTCTCCCTCCCACGCTTCACCCTGCTTCAGGCTGTGCATTCAGTGTCGGTGCCCTCACCGCAGATCGAGGCCGAGGGGGAGCTGGGTTGAGGCCACTTCTGCTGGGTCACTGATTCTTCCAGCCCTTCACACACAGAGACACCGCTGCTTTCCTTGTTCTCTCCCTAGCTCCACTACCCTCTAACATTTTTCCCTCTTGTCTTAGTCTCTCCACCAGTTGCAGCATAACATTTGTCAAGTCTCTTTCTAACCCACGGTCACCCCCAACCAGGCTGAGATACAGCCCTGGCCCCTGCTTCCCTTCGCCCTTGCAGCCCTTGGCCTTTGGCTGGTCTGGGGACCATGACAGACATCGCGCTGAGCATCCTCAGCAGGCACGGCCAGCTCAGGCCCTGCCAAGAGGCCATCCTGCTCTGTCAGAGCGAAGCAAACGATGGTCCCATTGAAGACAACCCCAGCCACCTTCATCTAGGCCTCCAGGGGCTTCCTGCAGCAGCTCCCCGCAAAGCTGACCAGGCAGGCACTGAACCCCCTCAACCCAACAGCCTGGGAGTGGGATATGGCTTTGGGAATTAGCATCCCAAGGCATCCCAAGGCTCCAGATTTAGCTCCAGAGCTGCATGCAGCCCCTCATCCCCAGAGTATCCCAACTCCAGTGAGCAGAGCCCAAGCTGCAGAAGGGGTTGGTGCAGGCTGGAGACGGTGCAGGCTTAACTCCCTGCTCTGCCCATCAGTCCCAACTCAAGAGATGCTCGGGATCCTCTCTGCTGTCAGGCTGTCATCTCAAGTCAGTGTTTCCAAGGGGCCTGGAGCAAGCCCAGAGCCATGAGCAGAGCCAGATATAGCCCAAGCTCTGCCACGAGAGCCTGTGGGACACACACAACTAGGAGCCTCCCTTCATTCCTCTGGAAAAGGCTGTGCCAAGTCCCATGTCCGGCAATTGCCAGCTCCTCTTTGCACGTTCTCCTGCCCTAGTGCTGGCTAAAGGTTGCAGGGACATAAATGGGGTACCTCAGCATCCTCCCTCTGGAGGTAGTGCTTGGAAACATCCCTCCTTCCTTTTTTCCTTCTGTAGAAAGGAATCTTTGCGCCTTTACCTGCCCATTGTCCCTGATTTCCTGGACCACAGATACAGGAAGCAGCAACATCAGAGGGACTAGTAATTATAGAGTGATGGAAGGTGGAGGAGCAGTCTGACAGCCCTGAGGCACCAGCTGAGTCTCTGGCCTATCTCCCATGATGATCTGTGGGCATCTGCCTGTCATTGGGCCCAGGCAGCCACAGGGAAGGCAGCTTGGGAGCCAAAGATGAGCTATATTCCAAAAAACTGTCCTTGCCAGACCAGTAGTTGGCCATTTTTTGAAGGGACTACTTTGGTAACTTCACAGAGATACTAGGCTTCCTGCAAGTCAACTTGGTGTCACTTTGTATTCCAATTAACTAATTAGATCTCACCAGAGTCAGCTCATTGAGAGAAGAAAGGTTTAGATGCCAAGCAGATCTACAGAAGGAAGAGGAGATAAAAAATAGACACATTCCCAGCAGGTACGGCAGGGATTGACTCTGCCTTGGCCATATCCATGCAATCAATAGGACCAACATCCCTGTTGGGGACACCTGTGGATATCCATGCCCTGAAAAGCAGGAACTCAGCATATGTTTAAGGTTACAAATCCCCAGATAACAGGGTGATTGGAGAAGCTAAAAGACTTCACATGCCCATGACTAATATGTTTGGCATCCAGAAGAAAACTAGAAGTCTTCAACCAGTCAACCAGGTTAAGAAGCAACCTGGTAGGAAACTTCCCTAGGAGAAGCGATGAGGTGCTACAAGACACTTGCTGAGAAAAATCGATCAAGTACCAAAGGCTGGAACTAAAATCAGGTTCCAGAACACAGTCTCAGTGTGCAGATGGCTCCCTAGAGGTAACCAGCTCTATCCAGGCTTCTTACTGTAAGGCTGGGCTCCATTCCTAGGAGGTGCAAGAGGTTACAGATGGGCAGATGGGATGATGTACAGGTTGCAGAGGGGCTGCCAGGACTCAGCTACCACCACACCTCCTCACCAGAGCATGTCTCCACAACCAGACCAGAGCTCAAGAGATTCACGTCTTATGTCTGTTGTTTGATTCCCATAGCAGCCCGGGACGCTCGCTTTGTGCTCACACTTTGCTCGCAGCAGATAAGGACAGGGACACATCCTCCCTCGTCTCTCACCCGCTCACCGAGCAGGAACTGCTCTTAGGAGAGGCTGTCCTAGCCTGCACGCTCAGTTTAGGCCTGCATATTGGTGCTTTAAAATAGAAACTGGGGAAGTCAGGCCCCAAATCAGGGAATCTGAAGGCAGGATTTGCCTGGGAGATCCTTGCTTCGCTCCCAGACAGCCCTGTCCCAAGTGCTGCAGCAGTTGCCAGTCATTTATCCCACTCGTACACCCCCAGCCCTCAGGCTCTGGCCACTGCATCCTCCCACACGCTGATGCCCAGAGACACTCAGACCTCCTCCACCTGTGATCAGCAGGAGAGGAGAACCTGGACAGGCTCTTCAGAATACTCACAGAGGGCAGCGCGATAGGAGGGCTCCAGTGGGGCCATCCCCGCGGCACAAGGGCTGCTCGCCAGCACTGCCTGGGAACCACTTGAGAATAGAGGCAGGAAGGAAAAAAAATAGCCCAGCTGGCAGCGCAGACGCTGCCGGGAGAGGAAGCGGCAGGTTGAGACAAGGACACAGCTCGTTATGCCACCCCCGCAGGTGCGCGGAGCCGCGCGGTTCTGCTGATGCCAGAGGCGCGCGGGCAGGGGAGGCAGCGGACAGCATCTCATCACCAGCTATGGTGTTATTAGCACTAATAGGAGCTTCTGCCCCCTTCCCCCTGCTCAGCCTCAGGAGACCGGGGAAGCTCTGAGGAGACAGTGACATAAGGATACAGAGGAGGCTCCTTGAGCTGTCTCTGTCCTTGGAGGTTTTCAAGGCTGGCCTGCATAAAACCTTGAACAATCTGATTTGCTCTCACGGCTGGCCCTGCTTTGAAGGGAAATGTCAACACAAGACGACTCGATGACCCTTCCCACCTGGCCCACCCCAGGTCCTAGCACCCAGAGCTGAAGGGGCACAAGTTGGTCTCACACTGGGCCGGTGCTACAGGCAGCATTACTAGGAGCTGGGGAGAGCTGCTCCAGTTCCCTCCGTGGATGGGTCAGAGTCTGGATGTGCCCGGAGGTACAAGCTCCCCATGCCCATGGGAATGGACTCGCCTGCACAGACAGGTTTCTGCAGGGATGAAGGCCTGGAAGGTGACCCATCAACATCACCTCAGAGCCGCATCAATCCCAGGCCACAGCCAGGGCACCAGCAGGCAGGAACATGGCGTTAATCCTAGGAAAATCCCGGGCATTGACATTTCGCAGCTCTCCCCTCATCCTGTAGCTCCGGGTGAGGGAAAAGGAAGGCGGCATCTCCAGGGACAGGAACAGGCAGGAAGGAGAGACAGCACCGAATCCGTGGGCGCTGCTCTAGCTGTGGAGAACTGAGTACAAACCCTGCTGCTGCCAAGCCCAGTGTCCTCAGATGAATCTCCAGCTCGCCAAGCCATGATTCCCAGAGACTTCCCTGCATGGCATCATGGCAGGAGAGCGAGCAGGGCTGTGGGCACCACACAGGCACAAAGGGACTCCCTGTGCACAGGGCTGAGCCTTGCTCCTGCCCCAGCTATTGACCCAAGTCAAGCTCTGCAACCCGCAGGCACCTGCCCACCACGTTCTGCAGAACACGGGCAGCACCACTGCCCAAGCCAGCGGCACCACGGCTTGCGCTCACCCGCTTTTCTGGGCTTCCTTTCCACAGATTTGCTGAATTGCACTTCAACCCCAGGTAGGTTTTTCCCCACACGCACAGGTTAATCCCACGTCGCTTCAAAGAACACACTCCTGCCCTGAGGTGCCTCTGCCTATTCCGGCACGTGATGCCAGGCAAGCTCTTTACGGGAAGAGAGCTCAAGCGATCTCTCTGCTCGCCTCCTCCCAGCTACACATGATTTTATTATTCTCCGTCATTCCTCCTTCAGTCATCTCTTCCGTCTGGGGGAAGAGAACAGCTTTATGTAATTGTTCCTTCTATGGAAACTGCTTCATACCTTTAATTATTCATGTCACCCTTTCCTGCACTTCCCCAGCTCTTCTTTAAAAGGGAGCCGGATGTCCTGGGAGATGCAGCCTGTGACAGAAGAGCAGCGTTGGTTAAAGCACCTGCAGGCAGGCACAGCACCCAAAGTGCAAGGCTGAGGTCTCTGCTCACCCCTCTCCTAAGCAGATTCCAGTGCCACAGGGGCTGAATCCAGCCCCCGGCACAAACCGCTCTCCTGGTCCTTTTTTTGTCTGTCTCAGCTCACAGAGGCTGAGCACAAGCAGATACTGGCTCCAACCCAAAACCTCCACTGTATTTAAAAGCCTATTAAATCTTAGGAAGCAGCATGGAAAGGCTTTGTGAGATCAGGATAGCACCCGGGATGAACAGTACATGCCCTTGGAGATGAGAAGAGCAAACCCTGCAGCCATGCACAGATACCAGAGCAAACAGCCAGGTAGACGGATAACTGATAACACTAAGTAGTGGTTTTATATCACGGTGACTCAGACACTGTGCATACAGTACGGTGAAAATATTGACTCTTTAGTTCAGAGATGCCTCATAAACACCCCATGGGAGGGGAGGAGGAGCCTCGGGGGCTACTCGCATCCCTTATGTCATGGACCAGCTCCTCCTGGAAAAACACAGCCAGGGAAAACCCTGCTCTGCAACTAAGCCGGGGGCAAAGAACAAGCCAGGAGCACTAAAGCGGCTCCAAAGTGCCCAGTCCAGATAGCCCAGCTACGGGGAAGTATGGAAGCGTGGCATTATGACCATGGCAATGTCATATTAATAGCCTCATTTGCACCACCAAATCAGCAGCTCTTCAGACCAAAGATGGGCTCTTGCTGTGGGCGGGCAGCACTAGCTCCAGGGACAAGCCATGCTCTCGCCTGTGACCAGAGTTGAATAAGTCGCAGCAGGTCTGGACACAAGCTGAGATCCTCTCGCCTGGAGCAGGGTCCAGGCAGAACACCATGGGATTGAAGCTGGAAAGTGACTATCGAGTTAGGGAGCGGGGGAGCAGCACATGCAGCCACGAGCTGCTGGCAGGACCCCCCTCCGTATGCACGGGGGCAGAAGGGGCTTTTTATCCTGGAGATCAACACGTCTCCCAGGCCAAAAGCAAAGGAGCCGGCTCCAGAGAGCTGTTGTCACAGCACAGCCCTCGCTTCCAGCCCACACCAACCCCTGTGTCACCGGCCGCCCGCACGGGCAGCCCTGGCCACATCAGCGCTGCCGCTTGGGCACGACGGTCACTTTCCAATCACGATCCCGTGGGTCGGGGGATCAAGGGGGTGACTCAGCCCGCACTCTGCCCGAGCCCCGCTCCCTCCGGCGGGAGGCGCCAGGCGGCTCTGCTGCCTCCCCTGCGGCACCAGCGCCTCCCCAGGCAGCCGGGACCCCGCTCAGCGCCGCTGCCCCGCGGCTGCGGCTCCCCCGGCCCCACAGGAAGGCGGAGCCGCCCCTCGCGCACCCCAAATCCGTGGGGGGCCCCGGCGGGGCCGGCCGGCCAGTCAGCCGCCCCTCCACCCCCGCGCCGCGGTGACGTCAGAGGCTTCCAGAAGATTCCCGAGGGAATTCCGCCGCGGCCGGCGTTATAAAAAGCCACGAAGGGGCGGCCGGGGGGGGCGGGCGCAAAGCGCCGCCGGCCAATGAGAACGCGAGGAGAGGGCGGCACCGGCTTAAACAGCCCAATGAGCCGCCGCGGGGAGGGGGCGGGGCGAGCCCGGCGGGGGACGAGAGGCCCCGCCTCCTCCCGTGGCGTGCGACCAATGAGCGTCCCGGCTCGGCGTGACTGGCAGCCTCAACAACCAACGGGGCGTGGCGG
>VWPW01028145.1:168628-210987 GCA_013389825.1 Crypturellus undulatus | reverse complement strand
GGACGGCGCGAGCGGTGAGTGCGGGGGGCGGCGGGAGCGCCCCGCCCCGCGCGGCCGGGCCGGGCCGGATCGGACCGGACCGGACCGGACCGGAACCGGCACTGTCACCGGTACCGGCACCGGGGCGGACAAGGTGCCCCCGCGGCGCTGGCGGGGCCCGGTGTCCCCTTGACGCTGTCAGCGCCCTCCCCTTCCCCCCATCCCCCGCGCCGGGGGTGGGCAAGGTGCCCCCGTGCGGCGGGGGAGGCCGGTGTGCGCCATCGTAACGGGCTGCCCTATGGGGCCGTTGCGGGCAGTGCCCCTGCGTCTGTGGGGTGACAGCGTGTCCCGGTGGCCCTGGGAGAGCTCCGTGCTCCATGGGGTGACAGGATCCCCCAGTGGGGCCAGGAGCAGCTCCTTGCTCCATGGGGTGACAGGGTGTCCCCGTGGGGCTGGGAGGAATAACTCATTGCTCCATAGGGACACAGGGTGTCCCGGTGCGGCTGGGCAGGATGGGCAGCAGGAGCTGGTCCCTCTGCCCCTGCGGGGGTAATGGTAGGGCAAGTGGGCCTGGGCAGGGGCAGCCCCGAGGGCTTGGGATGTGGCTGACCCCTTCTTCCCTTCAGTGGGGCAGTGAGGTGGGGCTGGGGCGAGGTGAGGGTTAACCCTCCGCATCCCCCTCCTGCTTTGGAGGGTGGCACTGTGTCCCCATGGGCCTGTGCAGGGTGCTGAGGAGCGGGTTAACCCCCCATGGGGGAAGCAGCGGATCCTGAGGGGGCAGAGGGGGAAAGAGCCAACCCTTCTGCCCCCAGCACCTTGGCAGGGAAGGGGTTTAACCCCTCTCCCCCACGGAGCTATCATGGCACCCCAGTGTGGGGCTAACAGTGCATCCCCATGGGGATGGGACAGAGGAGTCAGCCTGTCACCTCCTCCGCACACAGGAGCCAGCACCTCAGTGGGGCTGGGAGTAGGACCTGTGCACGGGGACACAGCAAGGGGACAGTTAACCCCATCACCACACAGGCTGGCAGCACCAAGTGGGGCTGGAAATGGGGGCAATTTGCACAAGTAGGGAATGATAGGGGATAACTCAACCCCACGGTGGTGCCATTACCCCAATAAATGTGGAAATGGGGACAATGTGTACGGGGGAGCCTGTTGGGGGTGACCCATCCCCACAGTAGTGCCAGCACCCCAATAAATGTGGAAATGGGGTTCACTGTGCACAAGGGGGAAATGATAGGGAGTGACCCATCCACACAGTGGTACCAGCACCCCAATAAATGTGGAAATGGGGGCAATGTGCATTGGGGAGCATGATGAGGGGTGACCCATCCCCACAGCTGTGCCAGCACCCCAATAAGTGTGGAAATGGGGGCAATGTGCACAAGTAGGGAATTACAGAGGTGACTCATCCCCACAGCTGTGCCAGCACCCCAATAAGTGTGGAAATGGGGACAATGTGCAAGGGGGAGCATGATGGGGAGTGACTCAACCCCACAGCAGTACCTGCACCCCAATAAATGTGGAAATGGGGGCAATGTGCACAAGAAGGGAATTATGGGGGTGACCATCCCCGCAGAGGTACCAGTACCCCAACAAGGCTGTCGGGGGGGTCAGTGCACGGGGCCCCGCAGGGGAGCACCCCCGTGGTGGCACGACCGCCTCCCCCCGCTCGGTGCCGCGGGGGCCGCCCAGGCAGCCGCAGCACGGGGAGGGTTAACCCCGTCCCCACGCAGGTGCCGCGCGCGGTGGGGCTGGCGGTGGGGACGGGGGGCGGCGCGTGGGGGGGCCCGCGGAGGGATGATTCACTGCGTGTAGTCATGACATTGCTGGCTGCTTCCCTGCGGCTCGCAGCCAGCACGGGCACCGGCGCTCTGACTGCCCCGGCACACAGAGCCTGCTTCGCCGCGCCTGACCAAACTTGGGCTTGCGTGCCCCAGCGCTGCTATGCCGGCCATCCTGCTCTTCTGGAGCCGCGCGGAGAGGTACGCGCCCGTGCCGCCGCGCCACCGGCACTCCCGGCGCTTCCCAGCCGCTCGGGGACCCCGGATCTGCGGGGACGCAGTGGCTCTGGGCTGGGAACTGCCACCTCTCTGGTGCTGGTTGTTTCTTCCCCTGGGAAACCTGAGGTGATGTCTGTGTCGCTGGCTGGAGGAGCCCGGTGCTCCCTGCTTCAGGAAGGCTGCGCGCGTGGAGAGGATGCTCCAAAGTTCCCGTGTACTGGGGGCACGCGGTGGCACTGAGTTTCCTTGGCGCATGCTGCGCGCTGCGTGCACATGAAGGTGACTTCTCAGAAGTGGGTTTTGTGCTGGACGGCTGGAGGAGGCACCGTCCCCGTGCCCAGCTCCAGCGAGGGGGGAATTCAGAGCGTGGCTGGGGGTAGCTGAAATTGCTTGATGGGAACATGGCTCTGAGACCCTCTCTGCGGAGGCATAGGGCATCAGTGCTGGCACTGAGGGGAATCGGAGACTCCCGCGAGTCTGAAGGAGAAAGATGGGAAGGTACAAAGTGGTTAATGTTACTTTTTTTCCGACTCGTGCATCATTGCCGTCCTACTTTTCTCCCTCTCTGATTCGCCTTGCGGGTGCAGCAGCCCTGACACAATTGAGGCAGCGAGCAATTAATTTCTGGTGAAGCCCAGGGACCCTGGGGTCCTTGTCCTCACTTGCTTTGCCTGTTTTACTGCGGGAGGTGACCCCGCTGGGGACGCGAAGGTAACGGGGCTGCTGAGGGCAGGCGTCTCGTGGCGGCTGCAGCTCGGGGAGCGGGAAGGATGCCTGGCCTCCCTGCAGAAACCTGCTAGTCCGGGAGCGGTGAGTGGCAGCTCACAGCCCCGCTCGGAGCGCCCAGCGTGCCTCAGCCCGAGACAGCATCGAGACGGTGATTAGAGGAAAATTACCGCTTGTCAGGCGACTTCCTGGAGGGTCTCTTCCCCGCTCGCTCGGTGACGGGGAGGGGGCGGCGGAGCGCCGCGAGGACACGCACAAAGGAGGGCTGGACTTGCCAAGCACAGAGCTGCTCTGAGAGCCGCTCCCTGCCGCCGCCGCGCTCCGGAGCCCCCTCGCCCATCCTTGGAGCCACGCTCGGAACCAGCAGGGTTCCCTTGGCCGGGCCGCCAGCACTGGGGAGAGGCTGCCGGCCGAGCACCCGCGGAGCATCGCTTGTTGTGGCCGCTGTCCCCCGTCAGCCAGGGCACACACGAGCTGCCGGCGCAGAGCGGGTGAAGAGCCCGCGCCTGGCGCGATGTTTAAAATAAAGCTAGAGCCTTTAAAAATGTCAGCTTGGCCTCTCAATGTCTTTGTGAAGTTGCGGTAAGTGGGTTTCTGTGTCTTGTGCTCGTGTCCTCATCGCTGCAGAATGGCGTGTCGCGAGCCTAGGCGCCCGCCCGTGCCCGTCCTTGTCTCGTGCATGTCCCTGGCATCACCTATCATCCCATGGTGACCTTCCCCCCGAGATGGAAAATCTTACTGTGGGCACTGTGTGCGTGGGGCCGTTCCCTTACATGACCGTAAAGTCTCAGGATTATGTCAAATGATCGCTATTCAGCTGGCTCGCTGGTCCAGAGGCTGCGTGGTCTGATGTCATGTGCAGGGCTGGAACAAAGATTTTTTTTCTCTTTAAGAAGCAAATAGATGTCGGCTGATCTCAGCAGGGTGGTCACCCGCTGAGAGATGCCTGTGGTTTTTGCCACGGCTGGACTTTGGGGGCTTTTCTGAACGTAACATGTTTAATATAAGGTGCCGCAGGCTTGGGAGGTGAATGCAGATGCTCGAGTCACTTGCCTGCCCACAGCCCCTGGCTCTGCAGCGCCTTCGCCCTGCTCCCTTGAGGGTTAAATGGGAAGGCAGAAAGGGATGATTGAGCAGAAAGGGAGAGGAGTCGTGGAAAGACACAGCTGATCCTGGGGAGGTGGGAGGAAAACTCTGCGGGGACGGAGTCATGTTTTAGCACCACACGTGCGAGCATCGCCTCCAGAGCGCAGCTTAACCCACTGGGTCACCTGCAGGACTCGACCACCCTTGGCACGCACCGTAGTGAATTCCTGGCTGCTGAATCGGAGCCAACTGGCCCCAGAGTGGCTCCCGGACAGGCACAGGGAGACGTCGCTGCTCTCACGGCTCCTGCCCGCTCTCTCCTTCCTCTTGGAGCCCCTGGCGCGGCACGGGCTGCTGGGAGGACGGCACCAGGTGACTAGACGGGAACATGAGGTACTGTGTGATTTAGGATCCTGGCAGCGCCGGGGTACCGCGTAGGAGCATAGGAGCGTGTCTGGTTGCCCGAGGGCACCCTCGGCCAGCACCCCCCGTGCCAAGGAGCTCTGCAGGGTGCAGAGCAATGGTGTGGAGGGAGGGGGTGCTGGTGTATCTGGGCCAGACCATTGTTCCATGAGCGGTACCGGGGGTCTCAGCGGGTAAGAAGGACGGGTCATGCTGTCTGCTAGGCAGACGCTGAGCCCCGCGCGTTTGGCCCGCTCGCAGGTGTCACTTCTGCTATAACGGCAGCCGAGATGAATCCGACATTTGTGATCTCAGCGCCTCAGGCCGTGATGTGCCCGTGGCACGAGAGAAGGCTGTCAGGAGCGCTGCCTCGTTTGACCTTGCTTGGGAGGGCTTTTTTCGCCTGGTTCGTGCAGAAAGGGGCTGTTGTCAGGGCAGCGACTGGCTCTGGGGCTGCTTTCCCGCAATTTGCTGGAGTGCTGGAGGCCTTAGGAGAAGGGTCTGACCCTGCCTGGAGCTGAGCAGGGGGAGTAGCCCAGGGAATCAGGACAGGCAGCTGCTGTGCCAAGGCCAGATCTCTCACGTGCACCATGGCACCAAGGTCGCTTTCTAAGCATTTGTAGGGAGCGTCTGCAAACACAAGAGGCTGTTGTGGGGAAGGGAGGAGCCAGGAGGTATTTGAGGAGACTGAGGAACCCCAGGAGCACAAGTGCGGCAGCGGACAAGTAGCTGCTGACCTTGACTGCCCAGCGCAGGGCGAAGCTGGGCTTCCTCGCATCCCTTTCTGTAACAGTCACGGTAATGACTCATTTTTATGGTTTGGTGCAAAAGGGGAGCTGGGTGGAGAGGGGGGAAGAGGCGGGTGGGCAAGCAAGGAGATGCCCCGTGCGGCAGCGCTGTTACCGCGTGCAGCAGTGCTGGGCGCTGAGGGCGCCCGCCCAGCGTGTTGGCCAGGGGGGAGCCCAAGAAGGAAATCCACAAAGCCGCATTGTTGTGTGGCGTTGGTTGCTTGCCCTTAAGAAAATGGCCTTCCAGGCCGACATTTGGGGCTTCTCGCAGCCCTCCTGCCACATGGGAAGGGCAGAACTCCGAGCGTCATCAGAACAGATCGGCAGTGGGTACAGGGTAGAGCGTCTCGTAGCGCCTGTGTGGGCTTGTTAAATACGGCTGTTCTTTGCGCAGAAGCTGGAGGGCTCCTGCTGGAGGCTGTACCGGTGCAGAAACGTGCTGGCATTTAAAAGCCTGGATCTGGAGATGTTGTGGGATGCTCTTCACGCCTTCGCAGGCCTTCTCGTGCCGCCAGCAATAGCACGGCACTGCTGCTATGCCGCCTGTGCCGTTGCCCCCTGCCTCTGCAACTGCCCCTGAGGATGCAAGGGCAGGTAACCAGCAAGCGCCTGGCGTCCCGCTGGAATAAACCACCCCCTTGCCCTCATCTGTGTGGGCTTCCCTCCATCCCCTTGGGCCTGAGCCCTTTATCCATCTCCCCTTGCTGTTTCCAGTAGAAGTTCATGGGCTTGTGAGCCCTTCACAGAATCACAGGGTGGTTGAGGTTGGAAGGGGCCTCTAGAGATCATCTAGTCCAACATTCCTGGCACATGGCACAGGGTGGCATCCAGGCGGGTTTGGAGATCTCCAGGGCTGGGTGCCTGGTCTTCCTCCAGAGCTAATGTAAAGTGACTGCGCCGTGGCTGGCACAGAGGGTGCGTAAGTTGGTGACTCAGATCATTATAATCAATGGGACCATTGAGACAGTGGGAACAAAAAGGTGCATTTCTAGGCTCTTCCAGCAGCCATCTGCTGCTGAGTGGCTCTTGCCTGAGGCAGGCTGGCTTCCTGGCCCTGGATCCCCGCGGCCACATGCACGGCCAAGGAGCGGACACAGTGCCCTGCGGTGCTCCCCGGAGCTGGTGGCCCAAGGAGCATCTGCTCATGGACAGAGCTGGAACAGGAGGGATCACTCCCTCATGACCTCAAAGGAAAGGCAAAGGCTCAAATCTTCATGATGTAGAAAGCAGCCTGCTGGAGGGACTCAGGGAATGTTGCTGCTTAGCACAGCAGCTGGTGACAGGCTTGGTCTACGCAGGGCAAGATGGGGCAGTTTGGAGCAAGGATGGGGTGGGAGCCCCCAAACCTGAGCATTTTGTGAGCTGGGAGCGGGATATGAGCATCACAGCTCAGTGGAAAGCAGCCAAGGGCAGAGCACAAGCTGGCAGGGAGTGGGTCTTGCTCGCTTTGATTCTGCGTGAACTAGCTGCCCTCCTGTTTCTCTATGAGCACTGCTGGTTTTCCATGACTCTGCTGGCTTGTGCTGTTCCAGCAGCATGCCTGCAGAGTGAATTAATTGCCCATCCATTTCCTTCCTGGGGTTATGGCCACGGCGTTCCCAATGCCTTAGTATAGGCATGGCTCTGTCCTAAGCCGCCCACATGATGGAGAAAGTGAAGCCAGGGAGCTGCTTCTCTCCTCTGACCTCACTGCACTGTGTCACGCTATGACACTTAACCGCCTCTTATGCCACTTAGTATTTCTGGCTGATTCCAGCACTTCACTGAAGACTCAGAGGGAGTGCAAGTCAGGCTAGAAAGTGCGTTTTTTTTCTTTTTAATAAAAGAAAAAAAACCCTCCCACCATCACAAGATGTTTCTGTCTAACGGCTTCGTTCTCTCTGCTAAATACAAATTACAGCTCTGACATGCTGGAAGCGCTTATCTCCAGCTGAATGCCAATTGCTTGGAGGAACAAAATGTTTGAAGTTCCTTTAAGGTGAGCGCGGCACCGCAGCCTGTGGTGGCTTTTCCGCCTGTGCCGTCGCTCCCCGGTTCCCGTTCCTTGCCGCGTCCCCAGGGGCCGGCAAGCCAAGCTCTGCCCTCTGTGCTCCGCTCCAGGGCCGGCAACGCCTCCGGGCGGCCCCTATATAACAACCTGCGGCGCTGCTGTCGCGCTCCCTGTCCCTCTGCAGCAAGATGAGTGCCTGCAGCCCTGCTCCGGCCGGCTCGGAGCCCAGGGGTGGCTCTGCCCCTCAGTGCTAGTGCCTGTGCTCTGCGCCGCCCTGCTCGGCTTCACCACTTGCGAGGAAAAACGTGGGCTTGGAGCGGCCGCCTCGATGCAGGGAGAGACAGCGCCGTGAGAGGCTGGTGCCGTTCCTGGCTGCCAGTGTGCGGTGCTTTGCGTTACAGAGAGCTGTCTTTCTGCTTACAGGAATAAATACTCAGCTCCAGGCAGCGTTGCCGTCATGGGGAAGGACTATTACAAGATTTTGGGCATTCAGTCCGGAGCCAACGAGGACGAAATCAAGAAAGCGTATCGGAAAATGGCCCTAAAGTACCACCCCGATAAGAACAAAGATCCCAACGCCGAGGAGAAATTCAAGGAGATTGCAGAGGCCTACGATGTGCTGAGTGACCCCAAGAAACGAGCCGTGTACGACCAATATGGGGAAGAAGGTAAGGTGACCCATGCTCTCGCTCAAAGGCGAGAAGCATCCCGCGTTGCTCTCCGTTCAGATCTAAGTAGGTTTTTGTAGGCAAGGGAGCGTTTTCCTACCTTCCCGTGCAGCAGGCATCGAGCGGCGTAGGCGGCGTGGCCGGAATTCTCCCCGTGATTCACCGCTGCCTCCGAAACGAGGTTACTAGTAGCAGCGCTGGGGAGAACAGGCGCTGCGCCGTGGCCGCTTGGCCCCACGCACGGGGATAATCCCTCGACCCGCTTCTCCACTGGCCGCTCCCAGCAGGTTGCGGGCGCCTTTCAGGGACTCGCAGCCCCAGGTGAGCAGCACAGAGCCCCAGGGAGCCACTTGGCACCTCTAGCTCTTCAGCGCTGCCTCCTGAGGCTGAAGCACTTGCTGAGGTAAAAGCAGTGAAAGGAGTTTGACTCCTGGGTCACACATGACGCTTTCGTTGACCTGAACTTTCTAGCAGATAACCTTTCCTTTTGCCTTGATTTCCCCTCCACAAGACCCTTGTTAGCATGCTCTGAGGTGCCATTTGTGAGCTGTTCCCACTTTTCTCTCGGTACAGCCTGACCTACATGATTCAAAGCCTTTCCCAATTTAAGTAATAGGTTCTTGTTTTGAAACCAAGTGGCTGCTGTTGTCTCCCGGTTGGCATGGAGGAGGAGAGCTGCTCCACCACCCGCAGCCTTATTAGTCGAATATGGAAGTCTGCAACCCCATTTGCTGAGGGTGAGGAGAGCAGTGAATAGCATCTGCATTAATCAGCCAAGGACTTGGGTGCTTAGGAGATCAGGAGGTCTAGTATAAACAGGCAGCTCGGTGGAAGATGCAACCCCTCCTGCAGGCCCAGCAAGTGGGTGCATCCCCTGTGGGACACCAGCAGACACAGGGAGTGCTTAGACACACCTTCAAGAGCCCAGACCTACTCCTGGTAGGCACAGGCCCTGCCCTTCGTAAGCACACGAGGCTTAGGAGAATACAGACACACTTGCCCCAACTGATGTAGTTATATTCACTGCCTGCAAGTTGCTGGGGGACCAGAAACATCAGAAACTTAAGGGAAAAGCTGAGGAGTTCCATGGAGAAGTTGCCAGAAGCTCCTCGTGCTGTGTGAGTGCAGCCTCCTGGGTGCAAAAACACAGGCAGACCCGGGGAAACTCCTTGCTGAACCCTGCCTATCTAAGCAAAAATACAGGTCTGTGGAAAGCTTTGGAAAATCTTTGCCTGGCAATCCACACTGTCGCTGTTGCCTTATACCAGTGGCTTAGCAAGTTAATATATCACTGCTACGAGGGGTTCGCTGAAGCACAGTGATTTGCGGCTGCCTAAAATTAGACGTGGCCGTCTCGAGCGAGAAACTGGCTTTTCCTTGGAGGTGCTGTTGAAATCGGACCCTGCTTTCCCATTGGTCTGACTAGTGCCTCGGGATTAAAGTGAAGGTAAACAGCAATTGCATAAAAGCTGAGACCTCCTGGCTGTACAATCTGTTATGGACAGGGTCTCTCTGAGGATGTATGGAAACTCCACTGCCGAAGGCAGCTAAAATAAGTGAGTTGAGCAGTGGGGAAAAAATACAGCAGAAAAGCACCTCTCTAATGTCAGGAAGATGGCCCTTCCTGAGGGACATAGATTTGAATTTAAAGATCACAGCACCTGTGCCAGGCCTCCTGTACCAGCAAAACCAGCAATTGGGTGTCTTTGGTATGTGGTAGTGGTTATTCAGACTCTCTCTGCGGTGTCCTGGGCAGCGTAGGGCTGTGTCCCTTTTCCACTGCATGTGTTGTTAGGGTCACTGTTCTCTTTTCTCTTCTCTTCTCTTCTCTTCTCTTCTCTTCTCTTCTCTTCTCTTCTCCTCTCTTCTCTCCTCTTTTCTTCTCTTCTCTTTTCTTCTCTTTTCTTCCCTTCTCTTCTCTTCTCAATGTGTCTGGGCTTTTCGTGCTAGCGAGCATGAGCAAGGCACGGATTTCCTTGTGACTTGTAGCTGCTCTCTACCAATTCTTGCAGCAAATGTTAGTGCTGTTGCCACCGCCACTCTCTCCTTGCTCGGTGACCTTTCCACACTGACCCAGAATCAGCTGCGTAGCCTCTTCCTTTCATGATTCCTCTCCCAATGCAAAGTGTGCCCAATCCCTGGGGCGGGGAGAGGCCAGCCTACCCTGCAGGGGCCTCTCCCTAATTACAGCCCCACGAGCAGGCGGTCGTGGGGCTGAGCTCGCTGTGCCCAGAGAGCCCACACGGAAGCTCGAAGCGTCAAGTCTGGGCCACAGGGACATGAAAGAGCTGGAAGGCTTCGTGGCTGGAGGGAGGGCCCTGGAGATGCTGACAAGCTGGTCTCAGACCCAACATGGGACGAGTCCCAGCCTGTCACCAGTCGCAGAGGTTGCATCCTAGATGGTGACTTCTGCATCAGTCACTTGCTCCCATAAAAGACCCACACGTATTTTTGTTTTCCAACCAGCTCTTCTTATTTGATGTGACCTGGTGGTTAGTGTTTCAAGGGACCTCTTGAGTCCCACACACTGACCCGAGTCAGTGGGGCCCCATGGGCTTTGCTGCTCCTGTCCCATGGCCCAGATAGAATGAGGGAACCAGGCTGGGGAGGGTGAAGCTCCCAGAATGGGGCCTGTACAGCTGGGTACTGAGGGGCACGGCAGAGGTGTCATCACCCTCCACATCTCTTCAGCCTTGGGGCACCAGACAGTCTACAACGTCCCCTTCACTGTCAGCCAAACTGCTTGGCCCAGTCGCCTCCTCAACAGGGCTGCTGTGGCTGTGGACAAGCCCAGGCCTTCTCCTAGCACGTGGCACGGGCTCCACAAGAGCACACACACTTGCCCAGTGGGACAGGAGCAGAAGGACAGGGTACTGCAGACCTGAGAGCTCATCCAAGTACTGCCGCCTTTCAAGAAGGCTGAGAGCCCTCTGGGCAAAGAGGCTCCCTGCTCGAGTGAGAGCAGCGAAGCAGAAACCTTCTACCCCACAAGATAAATTCTTCCATCAAGGCAAACAGAAAAGAGCAGCAAATTTGTCTGCTCTGTGTTGTCCCCCTCTTATCTCCTGCTGCTGGCTTGGAGTGTAGGGGCCTGGCATAAGGGACAGCCCATCAGAAATAGCCCTTTACAGTCACTGGTGTGCCCCCAAAATAGTCCTTGAGCTAGGCTTGCTTTAACCCTTTCCTGACCCTCCTAGTGACAAATAGTGTTGCAGAATATATGGCCACGGACCATCTGCCCACCACCCACTGTGTTCTGCTACCTTCCTCTGTGACCCCTCTTCAAGGGGACCACAAGTGCAACTTGGGGACTGTTTGTGTTGCGCCTCAGCTGCCTGGGACTTTACGGAGTGGACAGTGATGTAAGGCTGTGCTGAGGATCCATCCAGGAGATTTCCATGGGGATAGCTGCCATTTGGCGTTTTATAAAGTCTTCATATGAGCTGGGAAAAACACTGCTGTTGGATTTTGACTCCAGTGGCAGCAGCTGACCACAAGACCTTGTCCTACAGAGGGGAGAGCAGCACATGTGTGTGTTTAAGCTCTGCCTCCAAATCCTGACAGGCAACAAGGTTCTCCTCTTAGGCAGATGTGAGAGAGCTATCAGGATGCCAAACCTTCACTCTGTTTGCAAATCACTGCCAGCACCTGAGGTCAAACTTTTTGATCTAATGCACAGGGAACTGTCTCCCTCCCGCGCACCTCGCTGTGCCAGGGGGATTAGCTAGTGCAGGTCTGCTGACCTCCATGTGCTTTAGCAACAAAAGTCCTCCCTGCACAGTGGCTTACTGAGCTCAGAGCTTTTTCTAACATGCTAGATGTGCTGCTTTCAGTCCGTGACTGCCAGTGCAGCCCTGGCACCTTGGGTAACAGGGAGCTCACCCACAGGTGGGCTTTGAGCTGCACTGACTGGGTGTCAAAGACCTGATACACCGACTGCGGTGCCTCAGCTTCACATGCAGCTTGGAGTGGCTCGTAAAAGTCTGGTGGGATCCTTCATCCTGGGTAATGTGCAGGATTTCTATGAATAGGCTTAAATCCTTATTACCAGGAAGTAAGAGCCTGCAAACAGGCCTGTTCCTGAGCCAGCTGGTTGTTGTGCTCACCTCCCAAGGCCAGGCCACTGGCAGTTTTCTCACCGTACCCAGTTTCCTCCAAGGAGAAGATACTTGGTTAGAGCTGTTGCTGGTATGTTCAGAGGAGACAAGGGCATGGTATGAGACTAGAAGAGATGAGCTTATTTACATGAGGAAGACACATTTAGAGAGGTAGAGCCATTTGGCCCAGAAGGGAACCTGCCTGTGGGCAAGAATGGAAATGGAGAATGTCCGAAGGCATTTTAAATGAAAAGGCTGTAACTTAAGCAGAGAGAACCAAACAGGTCTTTAAGTAGCAGAAAAAACACAGACAGCTTTTAAGAAACCAGTGGACACCATTCTCCCACCCCCATTCCCACCCGGGAAGTACAGGTGCCATGGGTTCAGCACAGCTTTGCATCCACCGTGCAGAGCAAGGCAGCTTTCAGCAGGGAGGCTTAATGTCTTGTCTTCCCTGTTATCCTCTAGGTCTCAAAACAGGAGGTGGCTCCTCAGGTGGCTCAGGGAACACTTTCCACTACACCTTCCATGGAGACCCCCACGCCACCTTCGCATCCTTCTTTGGAGGCTCCAACCCTTTCGATATCTTCTTTGCGAGTAGCCGCTCCCGAATGTTCAACGGCTTTGACCAGGAAGATATGGACATTGATGACGACGACGACCCTTTTGGTGCCTTTGGCCGGTTTGGTTTCAATGGCATTAACGGGGTTCACCGGCAGCACCAGGAGTCCCTGCACACGCGGAGGAAGGTCCAAGATCCACCCGTCATCCATGAGCTCAAGGTGTCCCTGGAAGAGATCTACCATGGCTCCACCAAGAGGATGAAGATCACCCGCAGGAGGCTCAACGCTGATGGCCAGACCATGCGGACAGAGGATAAGATCCTAAACATTGTCATCAAAAGGGGGTGGAAGGAGGGAACCAAAATCACGTTCCCCAAAGAAGGGGATGCCGCCCCAGACAACATCCCCGCTGACATCGTCTTCATCCTCAAGGACAAGCCTCACTCGCACTTCAAGAGAGATGGGACGAACGTGGTCTACACTGCAAACATCAGTCTTAAAGAGGTGGGTGCCAATGGGAAGTCCCATGGGGTGGGTGGTGGCACTGGCTCATTGCACATGGGTCCAAGATGGGGGGCAGACCTTTCACCATGCCGGTGATCAAAGGCATGGGAGACATGAACAGAGGGGAGCTGTAGAGTCTCGCCTGTGTCTGTTCTGGAGAGCTGCTCCATCTTCTTGCTGGGTGTAGGACATGGGATGCTGTAATCCCTGCTGAATGTGCCTTGCTTCTTGAGGAAATAAATGCGGTATTTGTCCATTTCCCCCCTTCCCCATATGTCCCATCCTTCTATTTCAACATTGGGTATTCACATATGGAAGACAGTCCTGATCTTCTGTAGAAATAAGAGAAGAAACAAGTTACCAACTTGTGTTTGTGCAACTGAGTCTGCCATTGTGGTTGTCCTGCACAGGGCCTGGTACCTCCTCGCATGGGCAGAAACCAGGGCCACCCAGAGAAGGGTGGTGCTGGACATGTCTTTAGCCACCTGTTTCCTTTGTTTCTGGCTTCTCTAGATAAAGGGCAATAAATTAACTATTCTGGAGAGCCTGGCTGCGAGCAAAAGCCAGAACGCTCCAGCCGCCGGTCCCAGAGGTCATGGTGAGACTTGATGCATCAGAGCCACAGCGGCTCTTTGCGAAGGTGGGAGAGGAAGAGAAGATTACCCAAGTACAAGATGTGCCGTTCACTACTGCTGTCTAACTAACTTTTAATAAATGCCAGCTGGCAGCTGCATTTAACACTGACGTTTTTGGCAGCTGCCATTTGCTGTTCCTTTCAGACTCTAGACACTGTCTGTCTTCTTAATGAGTTGATTTTTTTAAAGACAGATTTATGCTCTGAGGTGCATTTAATGGAAATCAGCTCAATGGGCCAGAGCTGAGGTAGGGAAACGTGAGCTCTTTAGTGTGCCAGCAAGTTCAAAGAGTTTAGGGATGACTCTACTTCTTTGCTAGGGCTATGGCTGGTTGTCCTGAAACAACAAGGAACTACGTGGGTCAGGAAGAGCTGGATGCAAAACCTAAACTAAAACAGGCTCATCTCAACTTAACCTGTAAACTTGGGAGTTGAATTTCCCTCACAGTGCAAAGGGATTCAAGAGGTTTATTCCTGTGGTGGCTGCTGCTGGCTGCTCCAGAAATACTCGGGAGAAGCTACATTATTTATGGAATCAGGCATGCCATATCTCAGATATTTCCTTCTATGCATTCCTATATCTGTAAAATTAACCCCAAGCCGGCTGTCTCGATTGACTGGAGTCCATGCTAGTCCAGGTTATTTTGCTACTTGGGTAGAGTGCAGGGCTTGGAAGGACCCGCTGAGCTGCCCTTTGGGTGTGCAGCCCTGTGACCACGATCCCTGCCCTGCGTGCGCCCTGACAAAACTGCTGGGGCTGGGGCTGCCAGGTACCAGCTCTGCCGCAAGAGGCAGCTCCCTGGCTGCGTCTCGCCCACAGGACACTTGTGATCTCTGTCCAGCTGCCCATAAACAAGGCGTGTGTTGGCATTTGCTTTGCATGATGCAGTCACAAAGAGAGACTCTTGGAAATTGCTAGTCCAGGCAAATTCCTCGTCTCTTTGAGATGGAGTTCCTGTTCTCTGCACATCCTCACCATGAGCTGAACTCACTGGAGATCCTCAGAGCTGCCATTCCCATCCTTCTGCTTGCCAGGGCAGGATGATGCTCTGCAGCTCCTACCTTCCTTGAGAAGAAGTAGCTCAAGTGCTCTGAAGCATGAGCAGATGCCAGGATCTCCCCGGCTCCATATGCCACCATCTCGGTATTTGACGGAATGAATCACAGACCTCTTCATCACCTAGCCTACAACTGTAGCCTTGAGTGCTCTCCTCATGCTGGTCTTCCTTGCAAGTCTGTCTTTTTTAGCTTTAGCCTTCATCTTGTCAACTGCCACAAGAGAGCAGCACAGTGTGGTGCCATCAAGCAGCTCCGGGAGGCGTTGGGTGCTGGGTCTGACTCACAGATCTGCCAGAGAACCCGTCTCTGCCCTGCTGCCAAGGGGAGCAGTGCTGCCCACCAGGGCCTGCGCGGAAGGGAGCCCTCTGAGCCCACGGGCTGCACAGGGCTGACTGGAGCCCTTGGCAGCATCCATTTGGCAGTGCTTCCTTACGGGTGCCTCCTTGGGCATGAGCAGGCAGTGCTAAGCCTGGATTTCTCTGTGCTCTCTGGGAACCTTGCCAGCTCCAGAGATCCCACAGGGAACCTGGAGACTGGACCATCCTCCTCCTCTTTGATCCCGTAGGCCTCTCCAGAGCACAGAGCAGGTAGGGAACAACCTTCCAGCAGTGACTTGACCTACAAAACCTGGCAATGCCCTGAGCGGTGCTTTGGTCAAACTGGAGGTGAAGACAGGGAGACCTCGAAAGAGAAGCCGGGCCAAGGTGCAGCTCTTCCAGCCTCAGAGCCCGGGCACTTCCAGAGCTGCGTCCTCATCCCAAACACCACCATATCCTCGTGGGATAAGGGACCCTTGTGGGGAAGCGCTGTCCACCAGGCTGCGTCGCCACACCAGCCCCAGGAGCTGCCTGCTCTGCATCCTGCGCCAGCCTCGCCTTCCTCGGAGCATCCGCACACGCCTCGGTGTCCCTGGAGCCGCCAGCAAAGCTCTCCTGAGGCTTCACTGCGAGGGAGGAGGCCCTGTTGCTGACCTGGATAGCTCTGTGCTCAGCACAGCATTCAGCAATTGAGCTCGCTCCAACTTAATACCCAGGGATAAACAGAGCCTCTTTCTAGGATGCGACGCAGCTGCCTACACTGCAGTCGGGCTCTTGCTTGTGGTCACTGGTATTATTTCAACAACCCATTTCATAAATGCCAGTGAAGTTGGGCAAGAAGGATTAAAAACAAGACCATACGGTGGAGAAGAAATTGTCTCTAATTGGTGTGTCTTGGCTCTGGGGAGGAAACATGAAGATCCCACCTGTCTTCACGGCTGCTGCTGTTTCTGCTCCCATTCCTGCACTCCCCAGCGCCCACACCATGAGCCTGATCAGGGTGCTCTGCATGGCTGTTTCCAGCCCTGTGCCTTGGGACTGAGTGCAGATATCCCAGTCACTTCTGCTGTCCTGTTCTGCTCGCAAATCTCCCTCTGGAAGCCCAGCTGGATGCCCAGATAACAGGTCTAATGGCTGTGCCTGACCCTCTGCCTGCCATTTTCCCTTTCTGCTTCTCATTTTGGGGCCCGAGACCTCTTTCTCCAGCACAGCTGGACTTGTGCAGCCCTCCATGGTACCTGCGAGCACCCCAAAACAGAAAATCGCATCCTCCTCCCTTCCCATTGTAGGGCATCCGTGCGGAGCCAAGGAGCCATTCCCAACACCCCTCGGAGCACTGTGTGGGACCAGCCTGTGCCCACCCCTCTCCCAGGATACTCAAGCGGCAGCGCCTGGAGGCTTCATCCCCATCAAATCCATCCTTTCCAGCCTCTCTGCCTCACTGAGAGCCTGGAGACAGCCCTGCCCACGGCTCCAGCAGAGCTGCCTGAGTTATTTAAGGACACCAGGATTTTCTTGCTGCATTCCCGCGTCACGTGGCTCCCTAATGCAGACCGGCTTGCGGCCGCCCGGCTGCGGCAGGAGCAGCGCCCAGTGCCGGGACAGGACGTAGGGAGCTCAGGGCCATTCCCCACCTCAGGGATCAGTCACACGGAGGCAGGGCAGGGAGCAGGACCGGGGGCTGGGCGGGTTGTCTCGCTGCAGCTTTCTTCTTGGGCAGGTAAAAATAGCCGTCGGCAGCGTAGGATGCTGTAACTGTAACCGGCGGCAGGGAACAGGCCCCGCGGAGCCCCGGCTTCCAGGAAAGCGCTGCGGCCCCGCAGAGCTGCTCGGATCCCACTGTGGATCCCTGCGCTATAGATAACCCAGCGCCGCGCGGACCCACCGGCCCCACGGGCGACAGCTGAGGAACCGCAGAGGCATCCAGTGACCTCAGCCAGATTCTCGGCCACCCCTGCGACGTCGGGCACTGAGGCCGGGGTGGCTAAATTTAACCTGCCGTGGGGCTCAGGACTCTCTTAATGGATCCCTGGGGGCCACGGCCATGGGACCCCATCGCAGGGTCTGCAGCAGCCTGGCTCACGGTGTCTCTCTTTCTCTCTCTGCCCCCACAGGCCTTGTGTGGCTGCACCGTGAACATTCCCACCATCGACGGGCGGGTGATCCCGCTGCCCTGCAACGACATCATCAAGCCAGGCACCGTGAAGAGACTGCGCGGGGAAGGGCTGCCCTTCCCCAAGGCTCCGACCCAGCGAGGGGACTTGATCGTGGAGTTCAAAATCCGCTTCCCTGACAGAATAGCCCCGCAGACGAGACAGATCCTCAAGCAACACCTGCCGTGCTCCTAGAGCCCGCGGACTCTTCTGCAAGCAGCAATACTCCAAACGCACGTGCCACAGCACCCGCCTGTGCCGAGCAGCGGTGCCACAGCACTTTCAAATGCAAAAAACCCACCTTCCTGCCCCGAGTCCTGGCCATCCCTGCCTCCCTCCTGCCCCTCTCGGCCTGTTCTCCACTGCAGCGGTGGAAGGGCCGCGAGTGCCAGCTCCTGTGCAGCCCCTCGCGGCTCTCCCAGGTGCCAGCCCCCTTTTTGGTTGTTATTTTCTCGAAGTCCAGCTTCTCTGCCTTGCACAAGCGAGTGCCACGGGCCGCTTGCGCAGGGAGGTGCAGCACGTCGCGGTTCTTACGTCACCTGCTTTCAAAGCCAACTTTCCCACTAGACAATGGACTTGTAGGGATTTCAGTGCAGTGTAAATAGGACTTTACACGACCTCACTCCCCGCCAATGTGAGTTTCCTCTTCTTCTCTTTGATATTGCTGCTGTCTGGGGATACTTGCTACTGAAACAGCGCATATAGCAAAGGGATAGCGTCCGCACATGGTGGCCACTGTAGCTGGACTGTTTCTAACCTGGGACCACAGTACCTAGTCCTACTGCGGTCCCCTCTCCTGTGCCAAGGCTACAACCAAGCATCATCTGTGCCAAATAAGAGCGCGGAGCTGAGAGCACTTGGTGACGGTCCCTCTGTCCCTCTGCTCGGGCCGTAGGGCTTGGCTGGCCCTGTCCCATGTTGCCACGTGGTGCCGTGCCAGCATCTCTGTGTGCCTGCTGCCAGGCCAGACCCCGAGCAAGAGGGAAAGGGGAACCCAGGTGGGAGCTTTCTTGTTCAGATGTGTTGAGTTTGCATTGCTGCTTTTTTTTATACATATATATATAGATAGATAGGTCAACTCCATAAGGGTTTTCTCTGCCCGTTTCGGGTTTCCTAGAGTGGTTCATCCTGCCTTTCAGGGGATCAGTTCAGCCATATGAACATCATGCCTGTGAGAACATAGTATGTGTGTAGCACAAGTTCAGGTGCAAAAGCAGAGCCAAGTGTGAGCAGAGCTGTGGTTTTTCACTAGCGTTTGAGTTCAACCTTAGGGATTTTCATAGAGGAGAAATGCACGTGTATATATTTTTCTACAGGGAAGACGAATCCAGGAGGTGTTTGTGGGTGTTACGGTGAGGCTGGGAGGAGCATGAGGCAATCTGCTTGGTGGTTTTTGTTTTTAAATGCTGTATTTTTTTAAAAACTTTGGATTTCCATCAGGAGAATTTTTATATTTCTTACCTCTGTCGGCCTATTCTGCCTCTTGCCAGTTTTTCCCGGGAGGGCCCTTCGGAGCGGGAGGCATTGCTGACCTGATGTGGCTCCACTCCCACCACGGCAGCGCCTTCCTGCTCCAGCCGACGCCAAGAAACCCCCTGCCGAAAGGATCCCCCGGCAATCCCGGGCTTTTATTTTACAGAGAAACCACCAACTTGAAACAGGGCCTTTGGGGGGGGCCGTCACGGGGTGCTCAGCGCCCCACACATCGCGGGCCGGGGGCAGCGCTGAGCTCTGAGGGGGCGCCGGGAAGGGCCCCGCGCCGGTTTTAACTTATCGACCAGTTTGAGCGGCTGGGACAGATGCCTTTGCCCTCCGCTGCTCCCCGGTGAGTCCAACACGCAAACCCTGGTGGACACTGATGGAGCGAGAAGACAGGCCAGCGCGCAGACGCACGCTGCTTGGTTTCTCTCAATGAGACCTGAATGTTTTTTAGTGTTTTTTTTTTCTTTCTTTCTTTCTTTCTTTTGTATTTTTTTTTGTAATGTCAGTATTGAGAGGATAAATAAAGTATTTTAAAAAAATACACCCTGCTGGCGTGTGTCCTTGCGAGTGACATCGGCACAGCCGAGGGCGGACACGGAGAGGATGGGGATCCTCCCCCTCCACCCTGGCGCTGCCCTTCTTTGTGTTGCGGCCTCCCGGCTCGCCCCAGCCGGAGCTCCTGGCCCAGAGCGAGAGGCTCCCTAGGGCAGGGAGCGCTGCAGGGGCCAGCAGGGAGGCGGGATCCAGCCGCGAGGGTGCCTGTGGGGCGAGTACAACCGCCCCATCGCGAGGAGGCAGCAGCGGAGCTGGGCAAGGGCTGTCCCCCTGCCGGCACTGGGGACACCTCACTGGGGCACCGTGTCCCATCGGGGGCACCAAGGTGCAGGTGACAGCGGGGTGGAGGGCTGGAGTCAGTGGCAGGATGCAGCCAGAACTGAGCCAGCACCGGGGCAGCCCCATGGGGCTGGCGGTGCCCATGGGGCAGGGATGTATGTGGGGGTGTCCGCGGGGAGGGGATGTTGTGGGGCAGAGATCCAAGGGACAGGGATGTCCACAGGGCAAGAGATCCATGGGAGAGGGATGTGCACGGAACAAGACACCCACAGGACTGAGATGTCCATAGCTCAGGGAGATCCATGGGATGGGGATGCACACAGGGCAGGAGATCCACGGGACAGGGATGTCCACAGCACAGGGATATCCACGGGACAGGGATGCGCACAGGGCGGCTGCGCGATGCCCTGCCTGGATTTGGGGACAGGAGCGCGGCCGTCGCCTGCCCTCTGCTGGCAGGTGGGTCTGCCGAGCACGGGGGTTTTTGGGGTGCTGCAGCAGGGCCCCAAGGCCCTGAGTCACAAACCTGCCCCTAGTCCCCAGCCTCGGGCTGTGGAGCCCCCTCAGCGACTTGGCTGGGCCCTGGGGACTGTGCTTGAACAGGGCATGGAGCTAAGTCGAGGGGAGGTGCATAGACACACATATCCATTTATTTCCCATTTGGCCGTCTTGAAGCAAACGGGTTAAACATAAAACAACTGCTGGCCTCTCCTGGAGCTGCACACCAGGAGAAATTATTAATAAAATTAACAGAATAAAAAATAAACAGAGCATCCTCTGGGGTGAGGCCATCGGGCTGCGCGCGGGACTCTCTCTGGGGCCGCGCGGTGCAGGTAGGTGCCGAAGGCAGCCGCGATGCCCGGCTGGGCACAGCTGCCCGCAGCCAAAGCAGCCCCCGCAGGACGGGGCAGGGGAGGGAATCAGGGCCCAGCGCAGAGGCAGCACCCACAGAGCCCAGGCAGGGCTGGCCAGGCTCCCCCGGGCAGGGGGCAAGAAACCAGCAGCGGCCAGAGGCAGAGCAGGCCGGTACGCGGGTGTGAGAGGTTCCTGAGCTGCCCCAGCCTGGCTCGGGGCAGCTCAGGGGCCGCTGCGCTCCCTCCCTACTCCTTTCTGCTCTCCAGGAGGCTGGAGCTGCTCCTCACACTCTGAGGCCTCAACTCGTGGGGCCCGGAGGTGCCGCTCACGGCGTGAGGAGGTGCCTCACGGCTCGCACACACACCAGTCCTGGTGGCGCCTCATGAGTGAGAGCGGCGCCAGCAGCCACAGAGGCTGTGGGGTCCCCGGTGCAGGCAGAGCCGGTTCAAGCACCTCCAACCACGCTCCTGCCGCAGGGGCATCCACTGCGGATGCGGAGCAGCAGGGCAGCAGCACCAACCCTGCCTGCACAGACAGGCAACTTGTTCTCAAGCGGCTTCATGGGCAAGAGGACCCCAGCAGCACCTCGGCCAGCCCCTAAACCAGGCCAGGCCTCAAGCAGGGGCTGCCTCCACATCACACAGGCAGCTCTGGCTCTTCACACACAGCTTGCTCGGGCTTTTGGCATCTCTCCTGCTCACTCCCCAACCCAGGCCCAGGGAAGGAGCCCTCATGCCCTGCTGCTCCCCTCCTCCTGCTAGCGGGAGACTTCCCTCTCCTCCTTCTACTCCTTCCCTCTGGTTGAGTCGCCTTGATGGAGCCCGTCTCCATCTACGCGTCCCCACAGCCATGCCCTGGGCACCCCATGTGGTGGCTGAGGCTGCCTCGCAGGAGGGGCCTCCAACAGCAGGCAGCACCTCGGCGCTCTCCTTGCCCCACACCCTCACGCTGCAGCTCCTTTTGCAAGAGGCAAAGTGAGGCCTCCCTGCAGAGGCCTCCCTCCACAGAGCCCTCCCCAAATCCAAGAGGGCACTTCCCAGCCAAGGCCTTCGGCTCCAAGAGCAGCTGCCCCTTGCTCTCAAGAGCAGCCCCACTGCTTCCTGCTCATGCAAGAGGCTCCCTTTGGCTCACTAGACTCTCCATTGGAGCAGCTCTCCCCCTGCCCGCTTACGCAAACCCAGTACCACTAATACAGCCCCAACGCGAGAGATGTGAAGCCACAGGCAGGCAGGGACCCTCCCCAAGCGCAGGGCTCGACTCCCTGAAAGGAAAGGCTGAGTCAGCCCCGGCGGTCTGCAAGCAGCTCTGCAGAGCCCCAGGAGGGCCCAGGCCGCCGTGCAGGACAGGCTCATGACCCGGGTTCACACATGAGCAGCAAAGGGCCAAGGTGAAGTCACGGTCGTTGAAGCAGTGCCATTCACGACAGCGACGCAGCGCTCGGCCCACAGGCTCCTGCGGCCCTCAGCCTTCCCCGTTACCTGACAAGTGGGAGGCACAAGTGCAGGCACCCATGGCCCTCGCTTGCCCGCAGGGCTTTGGGACAGCGCTGGCCCCACGCAAGGGGAACTGCGCGACCCCAAGCTGTCAGACACAGGCTTCTCTCATGCACAACACCATGAAGGACAGCTGTCACATTTCACATGTCAGAGACGTATGAAGAAACTGAGGAAAGAGGAGTAGGTACAAGAACCACCATCAAAACCTGGTTTGCACAGGGGCAGCCAGAGGGGAAGGCAAGGAGGTTAGCAAAAATCCTTCATCAGGAACTCAAGGACTCATGCGAATCGTTTCGGCTGAATGGGATGCTCATCTTTCAACGGAGCCTGAGGATCATCAAACTGCTGCCCCAGGAGGCTCTGCTCTTGTGAGCGCCGCTCAGGCCGTGCTGCAGGGGAGACAGGCACAGCCCCGGAGCCCTCACATCCCTGTCTTCAGGTAGGATAGAGGAAACTGCCATTGCTGGAGTCGAGTTCCCACCTACGAGAGTCCAACAGCCCCCCAGGGAGGGCACCAGGCTCAAAGTGCACGGAAGAATTGGGGCTACGCTGCTCCCCAAGCGGCAGGAGACAGGGCAGCTCAGAGCTCTATTGGAGAAGGATCACGAGGGACCTGCTGCTGTTCCTCTCTGGGGCCTGCTGCCAAGTACGAGCAGGAAAAGAGGCTGCCAGGCCAGTACCTTAACATGAACCTAAAAAGCTAAGAATAAAGAGCAGTCTCATTACTTAGAGAGCTTTCACAAAGGAACGGCCAGGGCCTGACTAGAGTTTTGTGGGATTTTTATTTTTTTTTTATTATTTTTGTGGGGTTTTTTTTATACAGGCTAGCGTTGTACCCTTTGCTAAAGCTGCTGATTCTGCCACATAAACTAGAACAGAAATTTCTCAGAAATTAAGTCGGTTCCCCTCCTGGTTAATGCACTGTCTGCCTCCCAACTGAACATCGGTGTGGATTTGTGTTTGCAGAAAACATTCCCTGTACAAAGTCTGACACGCAGCTACACTGGTTCTGACTGAGGAATGAAGAAGCCGAGAGTCCACTGAACATTGGATTTTCCCTGTACAACGTGGCCTGATTTGGAGTTTGGTCCACCGAGGACAGCGAGTTAACCATAGAGATCGTCATCGTTGTCTTCACTGTAGACGTTGCCCCCGCTGCCACCTCCCGTGCCTTGGCTGGGACCGGCGCCTCCCTGGTTACCCGACGGGAACCTGGGGTGCAGAGGAGGAGAGAAGGGTTGTGGTTCAGACACCTCCTTGCAGCTCAGTGCACTCCCTCCCTCCAGAGTAGAACCCCAGCGCCCGCTAGGGCAGAGAGAGGGATTGGGAAGAATGGCAGATCACGCTGAAGGTTTGCATCACTGCCACGTGATAAAAGGGAAAGGGCTCTGCAACACAGGTGGCCTTCAGAAGCACTAACAGAGCAGCCACAAGCTGCCTGCAGCACAGCCCAGGCCAGTCCTGTGCTCAGGTAGCTGCTGTGGGCAGGGGAAAAGCGATGGGAGAGGTGATTGCTCTGCAGCACCCAGCTGGGGAGCTGCCCTCCACACACTGCTCTTGAGGCCGATCCAGGCTGCCCTCTCCCCATCCCGCCTGACTACCTGAAGCTGCCGAAACCACGGCTCTGCTGTAGGGTCTGTGCAAACATCTCGTATTTCCTGATGTCATTATCGCTGACGGAGCGGCGAGCAAAGCGCATGGCCTCCTCAAAGTGATCCCTGCGGATCTCGGGAACCGGGTCGTCCTCCTCCACTTCCTGCGTGGGATAGAGGGTCAAGGTGAGCCACTTCCCCGAGCTCTGCAGCCAGCCACCTGCCCACAGCCTCCCTCGGGGCCAGGATGCTGCGACGGTAGCCGAGGCAGAGGCTGGGGAGGACGCTGCAGCGCACAGGGCGTCACAGCCACTGCACGCACCATCCGAGCGAGGCCAACGATGAGGCACTGGAGCGGGGCCTCCCACAGAGGAGGCCAAAGCACTGCAGCTCAGCGCTCTGCACCAGGAGCCCCCTTGGAGCCCACTGGTATGGAGGTTGCTGCCCCTCAGGGTGGGCAGAGCTGCACTCACCATGGCAGAAGGGTTGGTTTGCCTCTCGCGCTCTCGCCGGATCTCGCTTTCGATGGACTCGCGGATGGCCAGTTTGCAGGCACGCTGGCAAATCTCTGTCAGGTCAGCTCCTGAGAAGCCGTTGGTCATCTTAGCTAGGAAATCCAGGTCAACATCCTAGGGAAAAAGTAAAATCCAGGAGGCTTGTCCTTTTTACCTTACATTCCCAGGTGCCTTTAGGTCCCCATGCTACTAAGGTACCACCTTAATGCTGCCCAGTTTTAGAAAATGAGCTTTGAAGGCTCTTGTCTCTGGAAAAGGTTCAGCACACACAGCAGCAGGCCACATTCCTCACACGTTCAAGAAGACTCCATTACACACACAACTGCCTCTGCACTGCTCATGTTCAAGGGGAAGCAAGTTGGCTGCTGGGCTCAGGGTGCCACGCACCCAGGTGTCAAGGGAAACAGTGGCAGGAGCTAACGCCCCCAAGCTGCTAGTTCAGGAGATACCTGCAGGTGTACTTTGCACCACCAGCGAGAGGCACTTCTGCCACCCAAAGCAGCAGCACTTCAGAGGAAAGCACAGAGCGCAGGTGTGTGGAAGAGGGACACAACACAAAGACAGGACTAATAACCCTCCTTCAACTGATGCGGTAGTGCCATGACCTCCTTTCGAGCATTCCTTCCTGACAGTATCTGGAAAGGTAAGTTTAACATAAAAGAGCCTGAGCTCTTGCCTGACATTTGCTCTTCCCTGATTAATGGCACCATCAGGTGTGTTCTCACCCATTCCCCAGGAAAGGGACATGGCTCCGGCCCATGATAAAGCTCAGTACCTATATAGGGTGATGACTACTCTTCAGCTTCCATTTTCCTTCCTTGTTTTCAACATCTACTTTTCTTTTACAGTACAAGAATCCTCCATAACACACTGGTTCAAGGCTTTCCTCTTCCTGCACCATGAGCATAACTCTACTATGTGATTAAGACTTGCTGTGCTACTTCGTGTGTGGACACACACAGTAACCGTGTGTCACTGACACCTGATTTCACCACTATCTAGGTTTACAGCTCAAGTCTCCCGCCAATCTCTTCATTTCCATCATTTGGGCTGAAGGGTTCCCAGCTCTGTACTGTGTGGACTGATCACCAGCCCTCTACTTTGTCACAAGCTTGTGAGGAGCATTTGAAATGCACCAAACTCAAGTCAACCACAGTCAGGGCACTGCTCCTACCTTGGCAACCGGTGATTTCCTCAGGTTGGCTTTAAGAATAGCCACCCGGGACTTCTCGTCAGGCAGGGGGATGTAGATGAGCTGATCCAGGCGGCCAGGGCGCAGGATGGCCGGGTCAATGATGTCCGGCCTGTTGGTGGCACCGATGATGAAGACGTTCTTCTTGGTGGACATGCCATCCATCTCTGTCAGAATCTGGTTAATGACACGGTCCGCGGCACCGCCGCCGTCGCCGATGTTCCCACCTCGGGCCTTTGCAATGGAGTCCAGCTCATCGAAGAAGAGCACACAAGGGGCGGCTTGGCGAGCCTGCAAGGAGCAAAGAGGCACAGTTCCTGCATGGGAAGTACCACCAGATGAGAAGACACCTGTCTCACACTAAGCCTAAAAGCAGCTCCAAGGAGCACAAGAGTGCTGCTACCTTGCAGACAGATGGAGGAGCTGCTCTGGAATAACCTCCTGCCTTAGAAAGACCTGTGTTTCCCCAAAACGGGGAGCATTGTGAACCAAGCAGAAAGGTGGTGACTGCAGCGCCTAGAGGCAAGCCAAAGACACTTTGCCTTGACCAGAGCTGTCCCTGCAAGATCTAAGGATGTCAGTTGGCTGTTTAGGCAGTCAAGTATCAGTGAGATCAAGATAGACACATCAAAAGGGAGAGGGGATCCAGTCGCTGCCATCAGCTACCTAATGGGTGGTTGTAGGGAAGAGGGAGCCAGATTCTTCTTCAGGGCGCAGTGAAAGGATGAGATGCAACTGGCACGAACTATTGCAAGGGAAATTCCAGTTAGAAATACAGAAAAGAAAAATTCTTCACAAAGAGAAATCTCAAACATGTGTATACCAGTCAAAAGAGGTAGAGAATTCTCGATCCTCAGCACAAGCTCAGAACTATACTATATAAGGTCCTGATCTAACTTCCAGGTTATCCCAGCTCTGGCCAAACAGCTAGACTGGATGGCCTCTGAAGTTCCCTTCTAAACAAATTATTCTTTCTCCTTCCAACCTTCCTCACACAGCATCTTTTCAGGTCATAACAATAAGGATTCCAAAGCTGATCCATGCAGGTACTTCCTGGAACAGGAGCAGGCAATGGGAGTGAACTCCTTTCCAAGCCAAGTTTATTGCAGTACAAGAATTTTTCGGACATTTTGCAGGTCTGCAAAAGGTGATGGTTCATGAGGTTTCAGGACACATTTTCAGGGATTTGGAGGATACCTGCCTCATCCTAACCTCGTCCCACCACTAAGGCCCTTAATTTAACATCAATGCAAAAACTAGCCAGAAGAAAATTTAGTTATGTTACCAAAACGATTAATTTCTTAACATCAGGAATGCAGTCACGGAAGAGATAAGGAAACACTAGACACAACAAACAGGAACCAGGCCAGTAAGTTAGGCTCAGCAGAGTCATTTTCTGGGGTATATGGGCACAAACAGAGCACACGGAGCAGAAAGGACACTCACCTTGTCAAAAATCTCGCGCACATTGGCTTCAGACTCGCCAAACCACATGGTGAGCAGCTCTGGCCCCTTGATGGAAATGAAGTTTGCCTGGCATTCATTGGCAATGGCTTTGGCCAGCAGTGTCTTCCCACAGCCAGGGGGCCCATAGAACAGAACCCCTTTGGATGGAGTCATACCAAATTTGAGGAACTTGTCTGGGTGCTCCACAGGATACTGAAAGAAAGAAGAGTCTTGGAATGAGCTGAAAAAGACCTGGACCTTGCTCTGTACCCAACCAAACGCCCAAGACTTTTGATGGGTTATACAGAAAATTCTGCCTCTGGGAGCTACTGTAGTAATCAAATGAGTACTGCCTTGAAAAGCACCACAGGTGAATTGTAAAGCTGCCTTAAACATCCAATTTACCAAGTATCATTTTCAGTAGTTTCCCTGCACACTTAACCCCTGCTGAGCAGCTTCACTCTGCCCTGCAGAAGCAAAAGGGAATAGCTAATTATCTCATCTGTTCAGCTCTGCTCCCCAGAGACAGCCAAGGTGTCTTTGAGGTGGGCATGTATCCCCAGCAACAAGGTCAAAGCTAGGTGATAACTTTAATACAAAAAGATGGATTGAATAAGAAAAGAAAAAGAGATTATTTTATTCATAGATAGGGTGTTCCTACAGCAGTAACTTAAATTTTAAATGAATCATAGGACAGTATGCCCTAGCTTCTCCCTTCATGGAAGGCATCCCAAATGCTTCTCACCTGTCCCTGTTTAACACTGATGGAAAGCCCTTCACAGGGTCATGAGAAAAAGCTGCATTCACTTTCTAACACTGCTTAACAGAACTCCTTGCAGTGTCCCCACTGATGGCCTCCGGCAAAGCAGCAGGAGCGCCATTCCGACCGCTCCTATGTGTAGCAAAATGTCCATGAAGGAAGATCCAACTGACAACAGCTGGATGTTGGCTTCCTGCACCAGCACCCTCCCCTGTTCACTGAGAGCAGACAGCAGGGAATTTCCAGTCCATGGCCAGCGAATATTATCAGAACTCTGAAATTACCTATTCCCTAGCCCAAACAGGAATCTGAAAAGGTTCTGCTTTTTATTATTATAGCCTAACTGGGCAAAGATCCGTGAGAAGCTCTCACCTGTACAAGCTCCTGGAGTTCTCTCTTTACATCTTCTAGACCACCGATATCTTCCCAGGTAACCTGGGGCACCTCTACCACAGTCTCCCGAAGAGCAGAAGGATTGCTCTGGCTCAGAGCCCACTACCATGGGAAAAGAAGGCATTACATGAGTTCTGACATACTGTAGTCACTTGTTCCAGACATACAATTGGGCATTGCACCTGAAAAAGAGCAGCCCTCCTTCCTTACCCTGAAGTCATCCATGGTCACAGCCAGAGAGTTCATCACTTCGGCATCAATGGTTTCATCTTCTAGGTCTATGAGATCCATCTTCTTTCTGATAGCCTGAAGAGCAGCTTCTGAGCAAAGAGCAGCCAAGTCAGCACCAACATGGCCATGAGTCTCATTTGCCACCTGAAAGCAGAGCATCAGCCATGATTCACAGGGTCACAAGTGATCAGCAAGGGCAACACGTGTTCTGGTCACTCACCTAAGGGTACAATACACCCTGGGGGACAGGAAGATCAGTGCTCTGATTAAAGACAAATGCTACCACCCATTTACGAGCAGACACCTCAGTTGTACCCGAGATCAAAGCTGCAAATGGAATTCACACAGCGTACAGAAAGGCTATCCCTGGAGGACTGAAGAGCTTAATTCAGGACATAGATGAATGTCTGAAACCACCCAGTTTACATGTGCTCCAGTCNAAAAAAAAAAAAAAAAAAAAAAAAAAAAAAAAAAAAAAAACAAGAACAGAAAGGCAGTGCCAAGGCACTTCCAAGATGGACATGTTTGTTTCACTGAGAAATGCTATTTTAACTAGTGCATGAGGACTTCTAGTCACTTATAAACTGGCTGAAGGAAGCCCAGAGACCACACATTCACCAGCTTCATGCCTTCTTAAATGAACTGCTCCTTTTCCATGATCAAAGCATAACAACTGTTTTACTACAAAACGCAGCATAAGGAGCTTCTGTTTGCCGGACATACTTTCCCAATTGCAGGTTACTCACCTGTTCCAGGTCCACATCATCAGCCAATTTCATATTTTTTGTGTGGATCTGCAGGATCTCCAGGCGCCCAGTGGCATCTGGGATACCAATATCTACCTCTCTATCAAAACGACCTGGGAAGTACACATTAAGCACACATTAAGCACACATTAAGCACATCCTAAGCTGCTGACTCTGAACTGAAGGGGCTACAGTTGCTGCCTTTGTCCTGCTGAACCAGGTAATGACAAATCACAGTCATTATAATTCCAGAAAATGACAGAGCTCTGAATTTCTCTGCAGTGTATATCAACAAAATAGCAAAGTGAGATCACAGAAGGAAGAAAGTATTTAGACACTTAAGAAAACTAAGAGTATGGGTTAACCAGAGCCAAAGAGTACAAAATACAGTCATTGGTTCAGTAACTGTTTTCAAGTCTCATTTATGGGAAAATTAGCTTCCCATAACCAACATACCATGAGACATTTTTGTTCATTTCTACCTTTTCATCCTCAGCATGATTAAGTATCTGCAAATACTGACAAACAGATTTTTCAGAACTTTGGTACTGCTCAGAGTGCTGTATAAGTGGTGAAAAGCATAAACAGCTCCAATAACTTGGGGGAGGGAAGGAAGTCTATGTGTTACTGCAATATTATTTACAGTACCTGCCATGTGCCTCTAGTCATAGCTGTGTTTTCAAATGCTCAAATGACTAGTTATATATTTAAGAGGTTACTCTCTTCTGCAAGCTTGACTGGTCTGCTCTTTTATTCTTTATAAACTGCTCATACATTCACTCACACTGTCATGGTTTTAAAACCCGGACCTCACATTACTTTTATTTCTGAGAAATACAGTTTAAGAAGTTGGACACAGCCCACTGCAACCTGAAGCATGAACATCGTTAGGTAGCCAGTTACTCCTTCAGTGTTTCTTGGACAGTCTCAAGCAACAGAGGTGAGCACACCATTTGATGTCAAAGTATTTCACTATTTCTGGAAGAACTGACTTAAAACACAGCAATTAATACCAAAGGCTGGAAGTGTAGAAATAAACTCCAAACAAGCCGTGGAGAGACGAGTCAATAGTACATGAAGATGTTTAACATTAATTTCTGCTGAATGCTTTCAAGGTGCCCTAACATAACCCATAAGAAAGCATTAAATACACAGAAAAGACAGCAATTCTGGTTACCAAATCGCCTGAGTGCTGGGTCAATGCTGTTAGGTCTGTTGGTAGCTGCCATAACAATCACATGTGCTCTCTGCTTCAGTCCATCCATAAGAGTCAAGAGCTGGGACACTATGCGACGTTCCACCTCTCCGTGTGTCTGTGGAAACACAAAGCAATAGTAGGACTAACTACAGCACAACAGCTAGCACCACACCACAACAGATGGATGTCACAACCACAAGCCTACTGATCTGTATCACCCCAGGTGCTGAATCTGCCCAAGTCCGACTGAACTACTAAGATAAACTCTGCTTTATCCTTATGCTCAAATGCTGAGGTTCACATCAGCCACTCCCAAAAAGGACCTAAGGCTACAGCAGTTTCTTTACCTTCTCTCTCTTTGGAGCAATGGCATCCAGTTCATCGATGAAGATGATGGCAGGAGCATTCTTTTCTGCTTCTTCAAAGGCTTTCCTCAGGTTGCTCTCAGACTCACCAGCCAGCTTGCTCATGATCTCGGGACCTGCAAAGTACAGCATGAATTCAGCATACAGCTGCTTATTATTATTTTTTAAGTACAAAGACCACCTGGGAGTGTCTATATCTTAAACCAAAGCAAACACTAACAAGCTAATTCTCACTAAATTATTATCTGTACAGGTAAGAATAGGATGCATTAACATCATTCTGGTGTTCTCAGTTTATTCTGTCAGAATTCAGTGCTAGTCAGTGAGCTACCTTTAGATGCCACTTTCCTTTATCCTGTTTCAAACTGAAGTGAGCTTCTCTGCAACGTGCTACCACACACTGTTAATGCTCATCCTAGCTTTCAAGAGAATCAACCAAGTTACATGGTGACTTCTGGGAAGGAAAAAGCTGCAAGACACTGACATTGTTTCTAGCTTGCACTATGTGGGTATATATTCCTCTATATAAGAGCCTATGAATATTTAAAAGTATTTTAAAAAGGTTTTTTTTTCTCAGAAAATAACAATAACAATCCTCTATGAACATATCAAACACAAAAGGAAGGGCAACAGCTCCTGAGATCTCCTACAAGTGCTGAACACAAGTGCAGACTTACAGATTTCTCCCATGATGACGGGGTGGTAATGAGGAAAAAGTGCCTTCTAAAAGACCTAAGAAAAAGTAATCTGACCTCAGGAATGCACAGATGACTGCACTGACTGCAGTGGTTCAGCTAGCTGCAGAACCACTGGAGCAGGCCTGTCCTGAGAGTCTAACATTAAAAGTAACTCACCAGTTCACACTAGTCCTGTGCTACAACACTGCCTGAGGCTCCAGGTTTGAGACTAGCAGATAAAGAATGTATCATTAATTCTGACATAATTGTTTTTATTATATCACAGACAGGCAAGTCTCTAAAGAAAAGGCTGGCTCGTTAGCATGCAGTGGTCCTTTCTGTGCACTTACCAAGCATATTTCAAGGACTGCATATACTTAAAAACAGCCCACTTGCACCCTGCGCCTTGACATTACCTCTGCAATGTGTAATACACTCCTCTGCTTTCGCCCTAGCAGGTCTGTACAATTGAAATCAGAGGCCTATGTAACTGAAATTAGAAAGTGTAGGTATATCCCAACTGCAGCAAAGTCATTTCGGCACTGACTACAAACAAGACAGAAAAGCAGTGAGGAGTATTTAGAATCTGGTCTTTACTAGCCATAACCCAGCACCTATCTTATCTGCTGCAAGGGTGATACAAGGTTCTTTCACTTGCTACTAGCACCAAGATACTAATTACAGGTTTGAGGGAGGTTCTTCCCAATGAATATTATGGGAAGCAGAGCAGCTCTTGTGCTTTGAGGGAAACAAAATCCAGTACAAACCACCTTCTTGTACGAATGAAATAAGCTGGTAGTGATAGAGGAGGGTTCCGTACCTATATACATAGAATAATTTCACCAATTCAGTCCGAACTCTCCCTACAACACCCAGGCAGACAGACTCCAGGTCACCGCATTACAAAGGTGCCTCAAGAAGACAACGCGCCTCTGTAAGTCTTATCATCTCCATTCATTACCATGAGCTACATGAATAAGTCCAAAACAGATTTAGGCACAGATTCGTGTGAAAGAAGCCACCAAACTTACCATTGATCAGGAAGAAGAAAGCCCCAGTTTCATTGGCCACTGCTCGGGCAATCAGTGTTTTACCAGTGCCAGGAGGTCCATAAAGCAGAATCCCACGGGGAGGCTGAGGACAAAGCCAAGAGATTTAAGAGGTAAATTAATATCTGAATGCTTAAGTAGCTTCACAGGGTAACTGGAAAGTGTTTGATAAAGCAAATCCAAAATTCTGATGCAGCTGCCATTCCAGTGTTACTATCAGTATCCTTTCTAGTTTGCATGACAGAAACAACCAGCTTGCCAATAACTGACAGTGCTAATTCAAAGCATCACTCTGCTTCACACATTCCTAGGATTTTATTCCGTGTCTAAACCATCAAAGGCAATAGCTTCTTAATATCAGCAAGAACACAAAGGAAAGGAGGGAAAAGTAATCATGGATTATTTATTCCTATTCCCCCAATATCTCATAATCCTCCTACACCAACAGTGTCAAGGAAAGGCAAGACGACTCACTCACAGGGTGCACACAGGACACTTTACCTTCACTCCTATTGCCTTGAAGAGTGCCGGGTGTCGCAGGGGAAGTTCTACCATCTCTTTGATTTGAGCCAGCTGCTTCCGGCAGCCACCAATGTCATCATAGCCCACTTCGTTCAGTGACTCTTCCTCATCCTACCAGGAAGGAAACATACTAAATATTCAATGGAAACAACAATAGTTCAATCCCTCCTAGAACACAGAAACCTCTAGAGAGTAGCGCAGAATCACAAAGTGCTGGTTTAGAAAGGGAACAAGCCACAAGTTTTGCCTATTACCATTTATTTGCTACTCTGCAATTCCCATTATTGAGTCTTCCCGCAGTATTCAGCAACTCTCAACTCTGTCTTCCCAGACATACAGTACGGACTAGATGCAAGCACTAAGCTCTAGGCTTTTACAATACTGAATGAAGTTCACCCTCCTTAATGATAGTCTGTGCTGAGAGGCCTGTTCCCTAGAGATATTAGTCCAAGGGAAGCTGTGTGACCCTCAACATTCCCATCAAAGTTAAAAATGGACAACGAAGCTCAGTAGGAAATATCAGTTATGGTTTAAGGAATAAGGATACTTCAGTCTAACTGATGAAATGACCCTAGCTACCATACAGTTCTCATTCACGGCGTTTTCTTCTTGAATACAGTAGCTAAGATTAAGATGCAAACATGCACATAAGACCAAGCTTTAATTAGTATTTCCAAAACAACTCTACAACATCCATTCATTTCATAGCTTTACAAATCTCTACTGCAAAACATAAGACCACACTAAAATCATAAAATCACCTACGGAGGTACCTCAGGGATTTCAGTCCAAGCCCTACAAACCTGGAACTGCCTGGTGTCATCAAGGCTGAAGGCTGCCCTCTCCAGACCCTACTCCAGGGTTTGACAAGCCTTCTGTGGAAATATTTTTCTCTTATATCTAATGGGAATTTCCCTTGAAAAATCACTGCCTTTTTCTGATGGATTAAAACTTAGTAGCACAATAAACCCTTGTTATTATGGCGGAAGGGAACTTCTGAATTAAAAGATGCATCTAAGGCCATTATCAGCTATCTCAAAGCAGATGCTAACCGGCTGTGGGCAAACCATCACAGCACCTCAGAAAACCGAAGAATTAATATTATCTCAGCACCTGAGATCAGGACATAGGACACATGCTTCTCCACCTAACTTCAGGAACTCATATCCTGAAACTGAAGGTTTCTGATCATCACATTCAATAAGCAAAATGCCAAACCAGGAAGTGCAAACACTGCTCTCTCCAGGGCTACCGCTGAAAGGGGCTTTTAGGGGGATGAAGTAGATTCAGTGAAGAGCTGCATGGCAGGATTCACTCACCTCTCGTTTGATGGGCTCTCCCTCACAATGGATCACGGTGTCCGGAGCTACTATGCAGTAAGGACTCGGATCTGTCTCCACCACTTTGAACTCCACTGCACGCATCCCTCCACGCACCAAGAAGATGTCGCCTGTAAAAATTCCACATTTCAGTGACCTGCTGCAACTGGCATCTGTAAAACGTCAAACTTTGTACTACCAGCAATCTCACAAGATAAAAAGTAGGTTACGCAAGCATATGCTGCTGGTGATTTACCCTGTCTGTGCTTTATATTAAAAAGCTGCACACAGTGTGACTACCAGAGCACTTTGTGGCTCTGTAATGGGTGAAATTTGAGAATTTCACCCAGAACAAAACAAACAGCAAAGAAGAGAAAAGAATTCTCTGCCTTGATACCAAGCACTGTTGAAGGTAAGGAATCAAGTCCAGCTTCCATTTATTTTCAATTTAACTGTTTTGCAACTTCTTTTACTAAGGAAAGAGAAACTTCCTAAAAATAGTTCAGGAAGAGCTTAATGAAACAAAAATTTTAAAGTTGTTTTGCAATTTCAGTTTGAGTCATCCACCTGGTCACAGATTGACAAGCAGGCAGCCTCAATAAAGGAACTAAGTATATGGGCCAAGGCTAAAATGCCAACTTCTCTATTTTCTCTATCTCCTTTAATAATTGGCTACTGATTTAAAGGAGAGCTGCCTGCTTCTAGTGGGCATCAGAGACACAGTAGAACATGAAATCTCAAATGAAAGTCACAAGTGAGACAGGAGAAACCAAAGCCAGACTGAATTGCCATTAATAAAATGCCAAACTATTTCATGTGGGTTCTAGCCCCCTGTGCTGACAGGAGGTAACTGCTAGCTGTCTCCCTTGAGAGAAGGGCACTCTTAACAACTATCTATGTTTTTGTTATCATTGTACCAAAGATACAACTTCCAGGTGGCTGTTCGAGCCTGCATGAAGCCAGGTAAAGGGAAATTCAGCCCTGGATGTCCTAGCCTTCAGTCTGCTGCACTCTGCAGCTCCTAGCTATTTCGGGCTAAAGCAGCTTGAGAACTTCAACTTCTAATTATACTTTTTTAGGACCTATTTGTTCCAGTAGAAGTGCTACAAGCACAACTCTAAAAAGCGCACCTGGCTTTCCAACACACTCTCAGTTATTAATTGAATTACACTGAGGAAGTGAATCTACTCATACTGCCAGCTGGTATACCTGAACAACTGACTAATACAGAGGCAAACACTCAGATTTTGTTCTGCATTCTGCCTGTGCGTTTTATGACACTCTTTCATCCTATGTTACAAAAACAGTCAAAGGAACAACAGAAAAAATCCAAGAGAGCCATCAGGTTGCTGTATCAGCAGCAGATATCACCATTTTCTCTCAAGGCTGGGAGAAATTAAATCAGCACCAACAGAGTCCTGTTCTGCAGACACCAGTGTAATGCTGCACAGAGATCTGCGCATGGCTTGAGAGCTTCTGTTTAATCAGTCTTAGGACTAGACCAGAACCACTGTCACAAGGACCTCCACAGCAGGTGCCATTACCTTTCCTGATGGGTCTGTACGCTTCCAAGAAGTATGGTTTGAGGTAGACCTCAAACAGATTTCCTGTAATCCCCTCTACTGTGTCATCAATCGGCAGCACATGGATACGTTTACCATACTTCACATCTGGGCAAGGCTGGATGCTGCAACAGAAGAAAACTTTAGTTAGCTGCATCATGTTGGTCTTGCACCTCAGCTGGGAAGGACATGGGATATCTCTTCCCAACCAGTAAGGACCCTCCAAAGCCTTGGTAAGACCTCCTGCCTGTTTGAGATCCAAGGTAATACACATCTCTGTGGCAGAACTAGTCTTCATGCTCTACATTTTCCTTCCTTCCTCTCAGCACTCCCCACAACTGCTGGAGATTCACACTCCTTTTCCTACATCCTCTTCCGTAGCCTCCTTCTCCCCAAGACAATGTTTACAAACTAAGTAATGCATCCCAAACAGCTTAATGCATCCTGAATGGCAGGGAAAGTCACCAGCGACCTTTTATTTCTACAAGAAGCTGTCGTTGGACCAATTGTTAGAGATATGGAGCTGGGAGAAATTCTTTTTTCTTCATCTCTCTCTTCTACAATAAGGCCCCCTGCTGCCCCTGCTTATGAGCAAAGGCTTTCAGTATCGGTCATTGGTAATCAGCTTGCAGTTAGATATCTCACTTTGCAGAGGTTCCCCTTCCTCCTTTTCTATTAAAAACACTTCAATTATTATATTAGAGTGTGGGACAGCAGATTATTGTAGCAATAGCTTAGAGCTGCTGCAAGGAGGCAAAAAGCTCAAACTAGCTTTGCCAGCCACAAAAATAAGTTTGCAGAGAACTACAACTAAGTGTGCTCCTTTTCATACATTACTTTGTTAAACATTCTTATGAGAGCTTTTTTATAGCACAGTCTCTCCCGAGAAGTTACAGCAAAAGAGGGTAAGAAAAGACAGTCCACTTCATAAGGAAAGCAACTGAGAGATCACAAGCAGGAAGTGATTAAAGCACAAGTCTGTGTTTGGCAGAGGGCAAGCCAGGGAAATAAATACAGTAAGTAATTAGATATCAGCAAGGAAAATCTTGAGGGCAAGGAGGTACAAAAGATACCCAACCCTTGTAAAACAGTTAAGAAAATTGGCAACACAGCTGGAAGGCTCAGAAACACTACAGACACAGTCCCAGCAGAGGAGAGCACACCAGAAATGTCACACTAGAAATGACTCCAACAGCAATTAGTTCCAATGAGTCCAACAGTAACCAGTTCACATCAGTTTAAAGTAAGAATCTACCTTTATTTTAAACCCACAAGCATAGTCAGTCTGTCTCAAAACACTATTCTATTCCAGCAACACTAGTGTTTAAAACTAAAATTTTCTAGTGGTAGAAATAGTGGTGCAACAGCCTCATTCATCTGCTCTATAAAGCTCACATGAAATGTATTTTGCATTTAAAGATTCTTCTTCATCTCACCCTAGGAACTCTGGACACCAACTTTCTGAAAACATATGGCAGATTCCAGATTCATAAAATATTCAGAAGGAAAGCCTTCTGCAAAACAGAATTTCCATGTGTAAGAAATGCTCACAAGTCAATTGCACCCTGCTTCCTCATAGAACAAAGCCTATCTCCCATGAAGAACGTGCTCCTTGATTTAAGATGTGCCCTTCAGTCCTTTCCCACTACCTTCTGAAAGTGTTGCAAAACAAAATTCCTGTCATACTTTTGCAAGCATTACTAAACTTCATTTTTGTATAAGAAACTGGAATACATAAATTCTTTGGGGATATTTTTGTCTTGCTATTTGACTGCTACCTGGTTTTGTCACTCATTTCTATCAAGTTTTAACTTCTGCTTGTCACAGGGCAGTTAGGAGCTTGAGGTAAAGGCATTTTAAGATCAGTCACAATATTGCTTAATGCTTTTTATGTTTTCTGTGAGTTCATCTGAAAATATAAGTTTGGGAAGGAGAATGTGCCAATGGTTTAGATAATTAAATTACTTGATTTAGTGACAGAATTCAGTTTTGTGAAAGGGCTGAAGTGACTTACAGGAAAAACCTTTTTTTAGTACCTTTTTTAGTATTGATCTAAATGTGTACGCATACAACACATATAGGAGTAAACCCCATTCAAACCTTGATCCAAGACACACACAAAAGCCTATCTGGAAGACACAGGAGTATTTCCTGTTTCTGTTACTCACTGAATCAATTCGGAACCTGTGGAAAAATTACTTAGGCAACCCAGAGATATGCAACAGTTGGCAAACTCATCTTCACCTGATCACATCCCCCAGGCGCACTCTCAGGTTGTTGCGAACAACCCTATTCATGCGAATCTTCTCATCTGAGCAGGTATCATCTGACAGGACGATGCAGACTGCTTCTCTCCTTTTCTTGCCTTTTAGCAGGACAGTGTCTCCTCTGAACAGCTGCAATTCATCCATTTTTGCCTGTAAACAACAACAACATTAGCATAAGCTTTTGACAAAGCAAAAATTCAAGTATCTAAGGAGAGCTACTTGACTTTGGAGAATTACATCTTGAAAGTGAAAGATCTTACTGCACTGGAGAAGAGAGAGTCCTGAAAGCAGAATAAAGCCTCAAGTTTAACTAAACACTGAAGGTTCAGAATCAGAGCCCATTTTTTCATGAAAGTGTTAGAAAACAAATAACCCATCTCCCTCACTTGTAACTGCTGTAGCTTTTTATACAAACACTTAGATTCACATAGCCAAGTTATGTTCCAAGGTAACGCACAGCAGCAGCAGTTTGCATGTTAGCCATATTGAAGATTTTGCTTCGAGAGCTGACGCACCTGGGACAGCGACACAACACTGTTGTCTTCATTGATGGCTTCATCAACAATTAACCGATTGGGTCTGTTCTTCTGCTTCAGAATGGCAGTTGATAAGTCATCTGCTTTAGAACTGGAGGAGAAAACAGAACCTAAGAATTAGAGCTATACGGGAAGTCCTAGACACTACTTCTCCCTCTTCCCTCCTGAGACTCCCTGTTTTGGTCCTCATGTCTCTGTTATCTGGTCTTTTAGAAACTACAGCCATTTGTAAGACAAAGGAGAATAATCTTCCTGAGCAACAGTTCCAGAAGTTCAAAAGAAAATGTTTTCTGAGAGTAAATACTAGCTACTTTACTAGCCTCAAGCGGAAATAGCCATGAAGCTGCTCATGAAAAGAAGTGTTCAGTGAGATGTTGCTGACTGTAAGATGTTTTGCCTAAAAGAATTAGCCAGACTCATCTGAAATCACATGTAACCCCCACTGTTGTAACCACAACAAGAGTTTAAGTCTATTTGGTGTCAAATCCCAGATAAATAGAGGAATTAAAGCACAATGCTACAGCTCCCCAGACAGGAGGAGTTGTAAGAGTTTAGTCTGTCGAGGTCTATTAGTTAAACTTAGCAATCCAGTAGAAATAGTCAAGTGCTCAGGAAAAACAAGAGGATTTGGGGATATTTCTGTAAAACCTGCACAGAAGTCACTGCAGCTCTAGCTCACTGAACCACAGCAGCCAATTCATTTACCTTGACCAAAAGGAGAAAAGCAAAGGGCAAGAAAATGTAGGAAAGATAATTATCTCATTTCCTTCCAAGTCGACCACACCAAAAGCCTTATTTGATAAAAGAATGAAGAATCTGAACCCATCAATTCCTAAAGAGCTCTTCAAAGTTGCACATTAGCCAACTGCAAGAGCAAAACAAGACTTTTACTTCCCTTGTTAGATAACTGAACTGTTTTCTCAAAATAGTCCAGAAGTACCAGTGTCTAAGGTCACAACAGAAAATGATGCACAGTTTGGCTTCATTTTGATGAAAACAATGAAAATCTTCCTTTGTCCTAAGGAAGTGGCAAGCACTGGCAAAGAGTGAAAGTCTTACACATCAAGCTGCTGGCTGTGCATTTTGGTTTCACATAGCTCTTTAGGGACAAAATAACCAGGAGGGATCAAACCTTGAGGAGAAGAGGTGGAGGAAGCAGGTAGGAGCATTCCAGCAGTGCAATGAAGCCTGTAGCAGCAGCGCTTATGTTCACTGTGTCTTTAAAATTACATCATTTCACTAAGCAGCAAGGGATGACATACACCCAACATGGTGTTACCTGTCCCTATGACAGCCTCAAGATTGAGCTTTTGCTAAGACAGACTATGTCATACTGACTCCTGTCTTGGACACTTAAAGGGGAACAACAACAAGCAGCCATGTCGGGGAGCCAGATTGCTTCAAAACCTCTTGGAAGACTCACACAGACCCTAGTAACATAGGTAACATGTTGCAAGCGAGAGGCAACATAATTTTAAGGAAACAGAACAATGAGTTACCAAACCTAACTTTCCAGAAATGCCCTCCCTTTCTCCTCTCTTAAAAGGAAGCTGCAACAGGTAACAAATTAATGTGCATCCATTTCAACAAGTATGTGAACCGTACAGCGCACTACCCATGCAGATTTCTTAAACCCAAAAGACAAACTAAAGACCATTGGATGCACCCACAAAGGAGCTTGTGAATCCCATCTTCAACCCAAAGCATTTTGCAGAGTGGAAGGTCAGTAACTCTCCTTAAAAATTGGAAGAGTTTAAGGCAATTTGAAGCAATAAATTATCAGGCTAACAGATGTTGCGGAGAGAACAGTAGATAAAAGTAAAAATTACCTGTAAGGTCCTTGCAACAGCATTTGCTCCTAGACACTGAGAATTAACTCCTCAGCTAGACGGGAGCCAAGGGGCATCAGAGAGAAACAAACCTTCTATCTAGCCTGTTCAAAGTTAGAATGTCAATCATCCCAGGATAGAGGTGGTGCATCCAAAAGTCTTTTCAGTCAAAAACTGCTACCAGACTTTGGCTACACAAACTGCCATTGAGACTGAGTGGCTGCCTCTGAGGATGCAGAGATTATCACAGATCCTAAAAACTGGCTGGGGAACCAAGATAAAAATAAACAGAAGGGAAATACGGCACCATGTGAAAACTTGTAACCAGAATTTTCAAAACCGTAACTGGTATAGAAGTGGAAAAACAGTTCAAATAGCTTTCAAAATACAGCAATGCAGCAGAGGTGCATTTGGTTCCACTAAATATTAGAAAAAATAGTTTTAACATTGAAGACCTGTGAATCTGGAGAGTTCCTCAAATAAGAATCGAAGTCTACGTTCATGTTTTCAGCATATTACTGAACTTAAAACAATTGAAGAACTTGAATGAACGTAAAAGAATGGAATAAAAGTCGCCAAGGAACAATATATTGGCATCTAAAAGAACAGGATCAACTTCAGTTAATTCATTCAATAGTTCTGCAGCCCAAGAAACAAAGGTGTTAAAAAAAATTACACGCCAGCTACCTGGGAACATGATGTTATTTGTCATAGAGGAGAATAAGGACTTTAATAGACAAGCACTAGCTAGTCTTTCAGGAGCAATATAAAATATTATCACAGTTTGACCTTATTTACTCTCTCCAGGGGGATCCCCTTGCTGTAAGTGACAGGATGGAGCAAAACAGCTTTGTGCATCTCAGGCACCCTCACCCAGGTTCCAGCATCTAACCTGAGGGAAGAAGAGGCTGAACTGAAAACACAAACTGGAAAGTATAGGAAGAGTGGATCTCTTTAGCCAGCCTTCTTGTGCATGGTGACAAGCTTCAGCGAAGGGCCATAGCAGGCAGCTAACCTAGCTATTTCTTAAAGCTCTCCAATGAGTTTTCATCTATTTCTGTCAGAGAGACTCTGGTCCAAATCCTTCACACCATCATCATCATCATCTCTTCTACCTACTCAAGGGTTTGGTCAGTTCCATTGCACATTCTCTCTGTCCCTGCTTTCTTCCAATCATTCAACAAAGCAAAATGCACCTTCAAAGTTAGCTAAATGATAAAAAGAAATTCACAACAAAATCTCCAGCACAAGTAAAGGCCAAATTTGTACCTAATATGCCGCTGTCTGTAAAACTGAAGAGAATGGGAGCTAGCCTTAAAGATCAACAACAACCCCTTCCCAGTTCTCATCCTTAGCCCACTTTCCTTCGTAAGTAAAACAGTCCTATAGCCCCTTCGACAGTAGAAGCATAAGAAAAACAGGATGACTTTTTACAACTTACGTCCTGTCATCATTTTCCTGTGTCAGGGAATCCCTGGTTCCACATATGATAGAGTCCAAAGGCTGGGCTGGACAGTAGAAATGAGTGAGGACATAAACTACTTTGTGATTAGTGGTTTTTCTGTACTACCAGTCTCTAGATCTCCATATAAACCAAGGAACTATATTTTTCTGGGTAGCCTGTGCTAAATATACAGAAAAAAAAAAAAAAACAGTCATATACACACAACATGATTTCAGCTTCCCTAACAAAAGCGAACGGTCACATCTTGTGTGTGTCAGCAGGACTTCTTAATCAACTTCCTCACGAACTCGCTTCCAAGACAAACTTGTCAACAGTTTCTTACTGACTTAATCCTGAACAGCTATGTTACAAAGAGAACTATTTTTGGCAGGTGGGTATTTAAAAACAAAAAAAAAGTGTTTTCCTATTAAAGCAAATAAAAGAGTAATCTACCTACCGGGACAGTCTAGGAGAATCTAACAGCGAGTTCGTACCTCACGCCGGAGATGCCCAGTTCTCCAACCCTTTTCCAGGCTGGTACGTGGGGTAAAGCACAGACCTCTCCAGCGGACCACGCTTCGCTCGCTCCTGTGCTGCTATGCACTGAGCTCACGATCCCTTTGGCAAGATGGCTGACAGCAGCACCGACCCCAAAATCCCAACTAGGTTTTTTTCCCTGTTACAGAGTAACTTTCATTGACACCTTAGTGACGGGACCATCACTTCCAACGCAAGCTCTGCCACGGACATTAAACTCTTGGCGCACCTTGTTGGGGCTGACTCAATCGGAGTGAACTGGTCTGAGTTTCAGGAGTTGCAAAAGGAAAAGAAAAGATAAACACAGGGCATGATGGAGACTGAGGGCAGGTGCCAGGCCAACAAGTCACTTGTAGTATTACTGGATCTGGAAAATTATTCTCAGGTTCGATTTTAACCGCTCTCCAGGGCCAAGGAAGCGGCCTGCGCACACAGGACGGCAGCGGAGAGGCCACTATCGGCCAGCTCGTGTTTTTGAGGCACGTGAAAGACGATCTGCAGCCCTGGAACGGAGAGCGGCGCGAGGCGAGACGCGGGCGA
>VWPW01028145.1:157125-168124 GCA_013389825.1 Crypturellus undulatus | reverse complement strand
CCTCAGGGCGGGCGGCGGCGGCGGGGCTGGGCGCGGGCTCGCGGCGGCGGCAGGCGCTTCGCGCTGACTGGGACTCAGCGCCGACTCATCGCACGGAAGGCAGCTCCGCCCGGCGCGCGGGCAAGCCTGCCTAGCAACAGCGTGCGACGGCCAATGGGAAAATCCACCCGGAGGGCGGCTCAGCCAATCGGGAGGCGAGAGCGCGGCGGTGGGGGGAAGCGCTTTCCCTCCGCCCCGCTTGTGTCCCTCTTCTTCTGCCCTCCCAATCGCCGCGAGCCAAGCGCAAAGCCCAGGAGCCAATCACAGCGCCCCCTCCGCGTGATGGTTCTACCTGGCAACACGGCGCCGGCAGCCAATGGCAAAAATCGACCAATGGGAAAATCGAGCGAATGGCCCGCCCCACGGGCCGGCTAAGATCGCCTAGCCATTGGCCAGTGGCCGAGGAAAGGCGACGAGCAGCGCAGCCAATGGGGAGGCGGGAAGGCGGCTGATTGACGGCTCAGAGGGCGCCACCAGTGCGTTGAGCGCAGCAGGGCTCAGCCGCGCGGCCGCGGCGGGACCAGGGGCGGGAATGGGAACGGGAACGGGAACGGGAACATGCTCCGAGCAAGCAGGGGGAGCGTGGGGAGCGCTGGAGGGGGCCCCCGCGCAGCTCTCCAGCCCCTTTGGACACTCCTTTTCCCGCAGCTCCCAGCCCCTCCTGACTCCCTCTGGTTTTGTTGTGAGAAAGCCCAGGAGAAAAGGCACCCAAGGACACACTTTCGCTGTTGTTGCTGTGAAATGTAGAAAAAACAGCAGATGTTCCTGGGACATCATGAGACCAAACAGCAAAGACCGGTTGAAGACAAAGATAAGGACCACGCTATCTTCAAGGAACTGCCTGGAACTGGGCAGTGGGACCAAAACAGGGCGTCTGAGCCAGAATGGGGATGTGTATGGAAGGGAGAGGTCATGGAGCGGACACAGCGAGGCGACCTCCGCGGGTCTCAGCAGGCCACCAGAGACCACCAAAGGGACAGAGGGCGTGCGAGGGTGGGGGGTGTTGTAATTAGTTCTGGGAAATAGAATGAATATGTGTGATCAGTCCCAGAGTTTAATGCAGATGTAGACACTAGAGAAATAAAAGTTTCAGCAAACACACCTAAGGGTGTGTGCGATTGGTTGGAGCTATCCCCCGTGCACGCAGCGCTGCAATAAAGTGAATGCCTGCTCCTTAACACTACATTGGTGTTAAGAGGTTTATTCCCAGCTCTCGGTGACAGTTACATCAGAGGAGAAGAGATGCAATCAACAGCTGCTCTCCAGCAGCCCACACAGACAGTCACTTGTTTTCTTCTTGATGCCAGGGTCTGTTCCACTGGCCTGACGCGTACTTAATCCCTTGTGCCCTCCCTCCTACCATTCCTTTTAAAGTGGGGGAAGGTTGTAGAGCAGGACCGGAGAAAAGCAATTATGAGAGGCAGCTCCAGGCGTCGGGCTCTGAGCCCAGGCACCCCAGCCCAACGCGTGCCACGCTTCCGGGTGACACACGCAGTGCCCGGACCCTGTGAATGCTGCTCCGTGCGCGGGGCCTGGACACGTTTCCCTCCGAGTCCTGTTCCTGGTGCACCTCCTCTGGGGATGCTGGTCCTGTTGAGCCTACAACTTGGCCTGTAGAGCTTTTCCAGGCTTCTCAATCCCCACTCTGGTAGGTGACTTTGTACCTCAGTCGTCAGGATATTTCCCTTAAGGAAGCGTAGGACAAAACACACCTTTCTTGAGAGTAACCTCTCCGAGTCTTTTCCCAAGTTGTTCCTAGTTCACCCTTCTCCTCCTGCTGTTCTCACCTCTTACCCTGCAGTTCTCAGTCACTTGTTCCATCCTGTGATAGAGAGACGTAGCCTGGCAAAGACTTGGCTCATGGGAGTCGAGGGACTTTCCTGTCCCCAAACGAGCTGCAGCAGATGCTGGGCAGGAGCCTCTTCACCATAGCCTGCTGCCACAGCAGGGGCTCAGAGAGAGCTGTGCGGTGGACACAGCTCCCTCATAACAGATCCCAATCCTGCTGCCTCTCTTGGCTCACACAGCCCTGGTTCAGCGCGTTGGCAAAGCGGGACCTCAGCATTCTGAGCTTCAGCCAAAACCATTCCCAGGTTCCAACTGTTAGCGACCACATGAAACGCCAAGGTAGAAAGCACAGGTAGGAGCAACGCTCGGACAACTCTCTGCTTCATCCATGTCGCAGCTCCCTGGAGCAGGAAACGCAGAGCTGTGCTCTATCCATTGATAGAGCTGTGTAGCCTGTGGTGACTTCAAGAGGGCAAAGATATTCCTTCTGGAGCCGCTAGGACCACGAACTCCCGGCTCAGCCCAGCTCCAGGCAGAATCAAGGCTACTGTCTCCCTTGCAATGCTTTGTTGCGAATCACTCCAGGAAAAAGGTCATAGAAAAACTTATAAATTAGATCTGAGGCTTTTATTAGTAAGTTTTAAAGCAACTTCCTTCTGTTTCAGTCCTTTGGGAACCAAACTTTATCCAAGATGAATTTGGAGTCTTGGAGAAGCCATTAAGGCTTCACGTCATCTTGGTGCAGGCAGGGAGGTTTCAGCAGGTATGTGGTGCTGGGTCAGCTGTTCATGGTCTGGAGATAATCCTGTATGTCTCTAGCAAGAGATTCATTCTGTGGGAAGGTTGTCTGCTTCAGACACGAAACCAAATACAGAGGGTAGGGCCTGAAAGAAAAAAGGATATTGAAGTAGTAAGGACTATTCCTTTGCCAAACTCTTACAGTCCATTGCTTTTTCATTGTGCGGTGCCCAGCTCTGCCCCCAGCCTTTGCTCTCCCATTTGCTTTTGCAGAGTCAGGTTGACTTTGGCTCTTTGACAGTTCTTGTGTGCCCCAGTGAGCCCTGCAGAACCACAGCCCGGCTACGCACCGAATATCAGAGCAGAAACAGTGGGAGGGAAGCTCCTCTGCCATAGCTGTGCTGCAGCTCCAGGCGGGCAGGAGCTGTGCTAGCTAAACCATCCAAATAGTTTAAAACACAAGCCGAGGGCCATGGGGGTCTCTCAGGTGCCCAGCAGCGATTCCACGTACATCGCCACACACCTTCCCAGCCCTTCCTGCTGCCCGTCTTCCTCAGCAGGGCTCTCCGAGAGCTTCTGCCAGCGCGTGGCAGCCTCCTGCTTTCGGTCCAGTTTCCATAGGGCCTGCACCAGGTAGGAGGCAGCAGTAGGATCACCTGCAAGACACAAAGGGGAAGTTCAGCCCTGAGCAGGGGAGAAGCAGCTTCCCAATGCTGCTGTGCATGGCAGGCTGTCGCAAGGGAAGCAGAGAAGCCAGTTGAGGGAGCTGAGCATGACGAGCAGGTCACAGGGAGGAGACCTTCCTGGCTATGTCATAGGCTCTAATTAACCCAGCCTAGCAGGCCAAACAGATGCCATCAGTCCTGCGGCACAGGCAGCTGCTCCTCTGTTTAGACACGGGTCAGGGTTTGCTTTGCCAGCAGGTCTGCACCCCAAAGCAAGGCCCTGGCTAGGTGTGGGAGGAAAAGCCTCCGACACAGCTGCAATGGGTGTTTGGAGAGCAGCCCGAACTGCAGGGATCCCACCAAACCCCACAGACCCACAGTGTCGGTGCTACTGTAGCATGCAACAGTTAGAGCTTCACCACAGAAAGCAGCTCCGGCCATTTCTGATCCATCCTCAAATGCAGCTGCATGCTCCCCTTTCTCCCAACATGCCTCAGCCTCCAGGCTGACAAGCAAGGACATGCAGCTTGCTAGGACGAAGCAAGATACCAGTTACCCAGCTCCTGCTGTAATCTTTGTCATTTGAATGTAAGTTCTAAAACACAAGACCTTGCTACTTAAAATAGCAAAGCAGTCCTGGAGAGAAAAACAAACAAACAAACAAAAACCAAAACCAAACAAACAATCCCCCCCCAACTTGTGGCAATCTTCTCTGTTCCTCAGAAATGAGATTCTCACCTGGTGAGATCTGCAGACCATACTGGAAATCCAGCAAGGCTTCCCTGTGCTTCCCCAGCTCCAGGAATTGGGTACCTCGCCCAATGAGGGACAGCAACCTGATCTTCTGGAGCAGCTTCACTTCTGGTAGGAGACTCCCTAGCAAGGAAACACAAAGACTCGCACCCCTGGAGATGGCATCCTCTGACAGTCCCTCACCCACCCCAGCAAGACAGGTTAGCAGTTAAGATGAGCCAAACATTTGCCTGGCCTGGTTCATCTTCCGACTGCCCTGCTCCTCCATGACCAGCCAGTGCCCGAGCTCAGCCTCTTTGCTGATTCCCAGGCACATCCCAAAATGATGGCAATAATATTGCAAGAGACTCTCAAGGAACAAGGGACCTTCTGGGAGAGGACAGGCCAGGAAGTGGTAGAGGGTGAGAACAGAGCAGCGTCATCCTGGTCTGGGTTTGCCTGCCTGTCTGCAGCCAGGAGGGAAGGCCAAGCCATGCCCATCCAGAGAGAGTGATGTTCACGGCATCCACAGCACCTCCAGGGCAAGAAATACATTTGCCAAGAAAGACCAGGAGGGGTGGAGAAAGTCCTTGAAACACCAGGAGCAGCACAACTGGCTTAAATCTATTCCCTGGATCCTGGATTCAGAGAGCTTCCCTGTTCACAGCCCACTTAGCCGTCACCCAGCACATGGGGACAAGGCAGGACTAAGGGCAACCCTGCTCTGACCAAACCAGCGGGTCCCTTCAGAGGCTGCAGTGGGGCATGGGGCTCAGCACACTGTGACAGGCACCCCTTGCCAGAGGTGATGCTGGGCCTGCAGCCTTGCTCCTAGTCTCACCAATGCTCAAAACCCTGGATCCAGGGAGAGCCAGGCCCTGTCATACCTGCTGTTTCAAGACCAGGTTGATAAAGCTGGACTCGTAAGATGTCACCAAGGCATCTGAAAGAGAGAGGACAGAGGAACTTCAGTGCTGTCTGCTGCAAGCAGTCACACTAGCCGCCACGCCAAGCTGGCCAGCTGGCCTCTGGTGGATGACCTGTCATCCACCGGTGCCCCAGCACCCAGATCTTCATGACCTGCTGAACTGCGTTACGGCCTCCTTGGTCTTGCCCAGCTTGGCCCAGGCCCAGCCCTGGTGCAGATAGGCAGCTGTTCTCCACACAAGGCAACACAGACTCTCCCTCTTCTGGGACAGGGGACCACCAGCCAGCTGTGTCTCCGGGGATGGGCACTCCGGCTGCTCCGGCCCCTCCTCGACTCGCAGCGTCTGTGGGATGAGGTCGGCTGTGCGGCTCACAACCTCCTCGCACACGGTTATGGCATCCTGAGGCCTCCCTGCCTGCTCCAGGGCTGATGCAGCTTCCAGGAACACCTCGGGCAACCTGGGCAGTGCTGATCCTCCATCCAGGGGGACCTGGCACAGAAAAGTGCTCAGACACTGCACTGCACAACTCCCAGTGCAGCAGTGCAGCCCCACACTTGCTGGGAACACACAGCTGGCACTCAGCAAAGCTCAGAGCTTAGACCCACTCCCCTAGAAACTGGAGGCAGAAGCTGTGGAGAGGCAAAGGCTCAGCAGAGAAAGGGAGACAAAGCCCTAGTCCTGAAGCAAAGGACATCCCAAACTGGGCCAACAGCTACTTCAAAAGACAATGGGAAACTGTTTCTCCAGCAGTGCTAACCCCAAGGCAGATGTGCCACAGGTCAGAGGTGCCAGCTCACAGCTCTCACTGGCCCCATGCAACTCCCTGCTCATTTCATTCATGTCTCAAGTTGCACAGCAAAACTGGGAGTCCAGGTACAGAAGCCTGGTACCAGTCCTTCAAGTGGGGATCCAAACCTTATCTCCCAAGGCACCAGGCAAGCTCTTCAAGACACCCACCTGCTGCTGCAGCCCATCCTGAAGCAGTGACAGAAAATCCAGGTAATGTTCTACAGCATCAGCCACCCTGCAACAGAAACAGGAAACGTGGAAGGAGCAGGAGACCCCATGAAGTGCCAGCAACCAAGTGGAACCTGAATCACTAGCCTGCAGGCCCTCCCTACCCTGCACTTGCTCTCTGTGCTGCCCATGTCTAACAGACCTGTAACAGCAATACTAAACTACAGCACAAAGAAAAGTGCAGATCACAAAGGAGCCATTGTTTTGGGAAGAAAAGAGGCAGCTCCGTTACCTCCCGTCCTCGAGACACCTCTGTGCCAGCAGGTACTTCACTTCGGACAGGTGGCGGTGGCGGAGGAGAGAAGCGAGAGCTGGTGTGTGGACAAGGTGCTCTGTTTGGATTAGACAACAGGGAGCAGGGGAAGCAGCTGCTGGAGAGTTTCTTTCCAGTGCCTGCAAAACAGGTACAGAGACGGTGGTAGATACAGATCTCGCTTACTAGGGCACAGTTACCTCCAGGAAGAGCAATCAAGATCAAGAGACATGCAGACTTTTGCTCTCCAGATAGCATCAGGAAATTTCCAAGGCCATCCTGAGCACACAGAACCTCAAGCTTTCAGTTCCAAGTGCTCTGCACTGTCTGGAACAGCAACTCTCCTCACAGCCACAGACCCAGTTAGACCAGCTCTTGTGCTGTTAGCAGCGACAGAGATCCCTCCTGGCTGTGTTTGGGTTAAGGAATTTCGAAAGGCAGACGATCTAACTTGGTGTTTACTGCTCCTGCCAGGCGCAGCAAGGCTGCCACAGCGAACACACACCCTCTCAGACACAACATGTCCTTTAAAGGCCCCTTTACTAAACACTTTAAGATACTGATGTTCTCCAACACCAAAGCATACGCTCACAAGCCATCAAGGACATGAACTCAAATCCAGAAGTGTTGCCTCAGTAAACAGCCAGCTGCTACACAGGGTGTTCTGACCAAGCTCAAAAATGACCCTGAAGACATCCCTCTGCAAAACTGGGGGCAGCAGACAAACCTCACAGAGCACAGCCAGGGCCTGCAGTTCCGCATCCACCTCCCCCAGCTCATGGTACATTGCTGCAGCGTGGGACAGGGCAGGAAGGCACTGGAAGTCCACCTGGAGGGCCCGCTTGAGGTGCTGAAGGGCTGTCTGAGGCTTGCCCTAGGAAAATGGCAAGAGGTGCAAGTTGCAAAGACACCTTGCTGACATCTTTGCTGTTTGCTGGCGTGCAGATCCCTCTCCTTGTTTTCCCTCTCCTTGCTGGCAGGGGAGAGGTCCAGCCATTACCATTCGCTGTGCACAGCAGCTGATGCAGGTGTAGATCTGAGCCAGGAGCCTCTTGGAGCAGAATCCACTTGCAGCCTCTTGGAGAAGGGAGAGGGCAGCAGGGAGGTTCCCAGCCTCCAGCTCTTGAAGCCCTGTGAGAGACCCAACACGCAGCCTGGCCTACAAGCAAGTCTGTGTAGACCCCAGCCCTGCTGCAAACCCTGCGAAGGGAGCGGGTCCACAGCTCAGCCTGTGCTGTGCCCAATTCACTCTTTTCCTCCTGTTCTTCCAGGAGCTCCTCCACATCAGCAACATGGGGCAGAACCAGCCCAAGCTGCCATCTTTTATTCAATGCTCTTGCAAGAGAACAAGCTGCCCTGTGAAAGTGTCTAATGGGAAGAAGGGCGGCCTCTGAGCCCTGGATACCAAGATGCCAACCTCTGTCCAGGCAGAGAGCACAGGAAGGTGCTAAGCAGGCCTCAGCACACATACAGCTCAGCAGAGACAGTGCAAATGAGGAAGCATGCACAGAAACATGGAAAAAAAAATCGAGCATGTCCAGGCCATTACTCAGCAGGATGCTCTAAGATATTAATTTATTAATATTTACTGTAAACACTATTTGCTTCTTTTTCAATGTGTATTTCAAGCTTCCATTTGAAAACACTCTCACATGCCTAAATCACATGTACATTCACATGTGCTGCCTCCTCGCTGAAAGTGTTACTGCCACCCTAGAGGTTTTTGAGAGGTCTGTGCACGAGAAACTCCAACTTTCCCTACCCAAAGGAAGCCCCAAGACCAGTCTGAACACAGCGAGGTAGCACAGGCTGCCCCAGAAGCTACAGGTGCAGCAAGACAGCAAGCAAGAAAAATATGTGTGCAGACAGAATGCAACAACTGGAGAAAAGATCAAGCACCTGCTGCCCGCACCGAGCTGTGCGGCTGCACAGCAGCTCTGCTTGGCTCCCACAGCACTATAATCCAGCAGGAGCTGCACGTCTGCAACTAGGCAGGCACCAGAAGACAGAAAAAAAGAAAAACCCTCAGAAATCCCTCATCAGCCTTCCAGTTCTAGCAGGATCCATGCTGGACCCACTCACCTAGCTAAAGCCAAAGAGAGGCAAAAGTAGCTCTATGGCAAAGCAGAGGCTCCACTAGGGAAAAAGCAGAGAAGCTCTTTGGAGATACAAGGCTGAGGTTTGCACACCCAAAAGCTCAGCCTGGGTTGTTTCCCAGGGGAATCCTGCAGTTGGGAAGAAAACCGGGATAATGACGGGGGAGGGGGCCTTGGGGCAGGAGGAAGGGATAGGTCCCCTCCACACAAACCCTGCAGGAAGGCAGCCGCTGTGCACAGAATCTCCTTCAGGTCTTGAGCACTCTGAACTAGGGACACAGAGGCCTCCTCAGCAGGTACTTTCCATGCCCTGAGCAGGGAGAGGAGTTGGGTCTTCCCTTCGCTGCAGGGAGCTCTCCCTGGGTCCTGCAAACACAGAGACAGAGGGGGAAACATCAGTGCTGGGACACAGGGAACCAGAGGGGCAGGGAAGCTCTTTCCTAGCACGCATGGGGAGCTATGTCGTACCACACCCCTCACCCTAACTACAACCTGCCTGGGGGAATAAAACCTTCTTTTTCCTGGGCAGCAGCTCCCACCTGAGAGGAAGGGGCACCTTTGAGACCCCTGGCAGAGCAGTCCCCATGGAAGCTAGTCCTGATGATGAGCAGCAAAGGTTCCTCTAAGTCATGCCGTTCAGAGCTTGCTCCCTGGAGAGGCTGCAGCTCTGCTTGCAGCCCCCTTCCAGCCGAGTCACCCGCCTCGCTGGCGCCTGCTGGCTGATGGCCCCGGCAGGCAGCAGCTATTCTGGGACCCGCTAGGCTAAGCTGGACTGCCAGGGCAGGATTACTCATGCTGAATGGGAAGCACCAAGGGGTTCCAAGTGCCACAGCAGCATTTTGGAGAAGGTTTTATGACAAACACAGTATTTCTGCCAGCTCTGTGTCCTTTACCAAACCTGCAGGTGGTTATTTTGGTCCGCACAGATATAGCTGGGGTGCACATTGAGACTGCTTGGAAACACTCAGTGACAGGAGTAAAGCTAAAATAGCCCCTCAGCCACTGGCTGGATAGGTCTCCTGACATGAACAAGCAATTCAGACACTGTCCCCAAGGCAGCAGGCACAAGACACCCAGACAGTTTAGCTCAGTGCTAAACTTTAAGCCACCCAGAAAAGCATCAAGCTTCAGCTGTGGAGCAGATCAAGCTGCAAAACCAGCAGGAGGGGAGGAAGAGCTGACTTCAGCATCCCCCCAAACCAAAGGAAAGACACATCCTGCAGCTGCCTGGTCACCTCAGCGCTGTTCAGGAGTTGGAAGAGACCGGTGATGCTTCCCAGACGGTTGGTCGCCAGCCACCATGCTCCTTGCAGGGCACCAAGCCGGTGCAAAGGCACCTGCAGCTCTTCAACAGTCACCTCCTGCAGCACCTTCTGCCACAGCTTCTCAGTGCTGAGATCCTGCCCAGAAGCCCCACAGGCCTCCAGAACTGGAAAAGAAACAGCGATGAGGCAATAGGTCTGTGCCTCTCTCCCAAGAGCCAGAGGAAGCCTCAAGCAAACAGAGGCTCTTCCTAGCGAGGAGTGGGAGAAAGTTTCAGAGCTTGCCTGATCTCAGCTGGCTACAGGAGCTGCCACAGTCAGTGTATTAACCCGGAGCAGGTGGCACCGCTCACTGCCATCACCAACACCCTCCTAAGGCCACTAGCCCAAGAGCAGGCAAGCAAGCACTGACACTGCAGGTCTGACTCACAGCCTGTTTCAGCGAGTTTCCTTTGAACCCAACACATCATAATTAACAAAAACTTTGTTAGAAGCTTGGTGTTTTATGCCTTGAAAACTCATTTCTGTCATTTAAAATCTTTGGCTCATCCCCATGGGCTGCAGCATGCACATATCATCCATGTCCTCAGGTTGCTCCATGCTCCTGCATTCCCTACAGAGCCAGCCCTTGTTTTACACAGTCTCCCCTTCCCCTGGCCAGTCACTTCACGTATTCAAAGCAGAGAGAATGTCCTCCTCACCTCTGAGCAGCCCCTGTCGTATTTCTTCTGCTTCTCCATTAATGGTACAGTCAGATGCTCCCACAGCAACAATCAGGGAGTTATAGAGGACCGTGAGCTCTAGAGGCAAAGTGGTGAGAGCAGCTGGCAATCCTGTAATCAAAGCCAACACAAGAATGGATTGAGCTAGGTGCATGGCTAAAGAAAACCCCACAAAGCACTTCCATGCTAAGGCTTCACCATCCTGTTTTGTGACAACAGAATATTCCTGCCAAGGTTTTGCTATGGTAGGGGTGGGATTTTAGCTCGGGGACTGCGCTACACAGAGTGGGCACACATGTCACTTCTCCAGCAGCTGATACTACTGATCCCATCCTCAGTATCCTTCGTGCCTTCCCACCTGGCTTGCTATCTGCATCCTACAGTTCTCCAGGCCTCAGAGTCCTTGTAGTCCTTCCAACAGGGCACCACCAGCCTGTGCTCTTCCCACTACATCCTTCCTTCTCCAGAAATTTCCCACGTTTTGCCTCCCCAAGTGCAGCCATAAGGCAACCCAACCACTGAGCAGCTCTGTTCTATTATTTTTGGCCCCATGAAGAATCTTTCACCTGCCCGTTTTCCCCAATACTGCTGCTGTGGCCGAGCTGGGGTCGCCTCCTTTCCTCCAGACAGCCCCACGCTCGGCCACAACCCGCGGCGAAAGGACGAGGCCGGCGCCGGGCCTCCCCGCAAGGCGGCGGAGGGCACGCGGCCGCCACTCACCGCGCATCCTCCGCAGCAGCTCCGCAGAGGCGCCCCGC
>VWPW01028145.1:142230-156901 GCA_013389825.1 Crypturellus undulatus | reverse complement strand
CGGGCTCGGGCTCGGGCTCCGCCGCGCCGCCGCGCCGCCGCTTCATGGCGCCCGCCGCGTCGCTCGCCTCCCGCCTTCCCGCCCTCTCGCCGCTCATTGGCTCCCACCCGCCGCCGCTCCGCTGCCATTGGCCCCCAGGGCCGGCGGGAAGCGGCGGTCGCTAAGGCGACGGGGGAGCGCGCGGCGGGAGACGAGGCGGTGGCCGAGAGGGGCCCAAAGACCTCGCTGGGCGAAGCGGGTGGCCGCAGCGACAGCGACAGCGCGGGCCTGGCGGGTCCCGTCCAGCGCTGTCCGCTCCGGCTCGCACGGGGCAGCGGCAGCGAGCGCTGCTGCAGCTGCACAGACCGAGGCCCGCCCGTCCCCTGCTGTCAGATGAACAAATGTCACCAACTTGCTCGGTGGGTGGTTGTTTATTCATTTATTTTTAAGGAAAAAAAAAAAAAGAGAGGCTCCACTGCCAGCAGAGACTCCAGAATCACTTCCACCGTGGGGGTTTCATTGCTGACGAGGGAATGAAAGCGCTAACCAGATACACGGGAGAGCTTAGCACCGTTAAGAGCACTTTGCATGCAAAGCTCTCAAACTGCTTTCAAGAACCAGGTCCTTCCCCCCACCTTTTCTTTTTCTTTTTTTTTTTTATTCCCCAAGCGGGTACCGAGGCACAAAGAGGTTGAGAAAATAAAAAACAATCTTACTGCAATGCGGGTAGCGAGTCAGGTCAGCCCCAGGAAGGGAGAGCGGCCTGTTCCCGACCGCTACCCGCACCGCTTCCAAGAGGAAGGGGAGACACGAACGCTGAGGACGTGACAATTCCTCGGAGTAAATAAATGAAGTGTCCAGGGAAGGATCAAGAGACAGGATGAAGCAAAGGACAGGCGAACAGATGCTACCTGCTGGGACTGAGACGCACTGTGTTGACTGCATGAGGCAGGGGCATCCCTCAGCACCGCCTCGCAGGCTCCAGGAGCCCCAGCCCTTCACAGTGGTCATAGGTTTCGGGGGACACTTTCTGGCAGTGCAAGACACAAATGCTTCCAGTGCTCCCCCTCACCACGTGTGTGGTGTCCCGGCCCCAGCCTGGCACAGGAAAGGATCCCAGGGGAGATTTCCCTCGTGGGAGCGGGCAGGAGCCGCCATCGAGGAGCACGGGATGGAAACCTCTCCGCTGAGCACACGGAGGGTGCCACCTCCCGTGTCAGGTGTGCCCATGGGAGACACAGACTGCAAATAAACCACCTGGAGCATCTGCTGCCAGGGCTGTTTTGTCTCAGACCATGACACCAAGACAGAAGCGTGAGAGACCGGACCTTGTCCAAGAGCCCTGGCCTTCTCTCCAACCACCTCCAAGGGCATCCAAGCTGGGTTTGCTCAGGGAGCACCCTTGGAGGTGGCTGCGAGCCCGGAGGGAAGGGAGGGCAGGACTGCGCCCGAGAGCACAGCTCTCGCCAGGGTGCCAAGGGAGAGCCAGCAGGGTCACCCTGGCACATCCAGAGCAGCAGTTAAATGGCTTGAGGGCAGTTCAGGGATGGCTGCTGAAGACTGAAAATGTCAAAGAAAGAAAGAAAGCAGGAGCATCTCCAGCCCTTGGACAGTTCGCCGTCTTGGATCTAAGTTCTTTGGTGTAGCAGCTAGGCTCCCTTGGCAGAGCAGCGAGAGCAGTGAGTAGCCAGTCCTTGCTCCTTGGCACGACGGCAGTGGTAACAAATCCAGCTGAAGAAGCGACCTGCATCGCTAGATCCCCATGGTGGCACCGGGCAGACGAGACTACCTTATTTCCAGAGAGGAGACTTAGGCATCAGTAGGCAGAACGAGTGTCTGAAGTCCCCCGGAGAAGCCTGGAGCTTTTCAATCTGGGCTCAGATGTACTAGAACAGGAAATAGCTAAAAAAAAAGTGCTATTTTTGACTTTAAAAGTCAGAATTTATATTCTGCAGTGGGGACTCAACACTGCCTAGTAAGTCTCTGCTGAGATGTGTGCGTGTTTTCACAGAGGTAGAGCTCTCTTCTCTGTTTTGCTCCAGCATCCCTGGGCTATAAGCCCACAGCCAGCCAGGAATGTCTCCAGAGGGAGACCTAGGAAATGGAGGCCTGAGCGCTGGCTAAGTGCTCTGACCACGCACAAAGGGTGCCCAGAGGCTCTTCGGCATAACAGCAGCCACAGAAAGAGCAGCGAGTCCCAGATAGGAGAGAACAGCGCCCTGGGGCCTGGGTGGCAGCAGCAGCAACATCACAGACCAGTATCACAGTATTAGCAACCGTAAGGATTTCTGCCAGCACAAGTACATTCAAGCAGCAAGTTCCTGACCAGATTTTGAGGTTACAACAAGGCCTATTTGGGCCACAGCCTTGGGGGTTGGCAGCAGGTGTTACCTGGACTTCTCTTGTCACTGAATCAGAATTCAGTGCACGTGTCCCTCTCTACATGCCAGTGCACCCCTCTCATCAGCACAGCCCCACTCAGTACCTGAGAACCATCTGGCCACTAAGGAGACCCAAAATAGAGCACACAACCCACTTTAAAGGTAGGATTGCCTAAGCCAAGCGTGGGCTGCCACTTTCTTTCACAGCACAGCACCCAACGTGTAGTCCTACCCACTTCCTTACACCAGCACTGCTGCTCACGGAACCGGGCAGGGAGCCAGCTGCAAACTAAGCTCTGCTTTTGTCAGCTAAATCAAGCAAGAGGGGCCCACGGGGCAGGGGAGATGCAAGGCAGTGGTTAGAGAGCACAGCCAAGCGGATCATGAGGTGGTCAAGCCCTGGAAGCCCAGGATTTGAGCATTTAGGCCTCCCTTGAACTGCACCCAGCACCTGGGCTAGTGTTACCCTCCTGCAGGGGCTAAATACAAAAATAAACCTGCCTTTAAGAGACACTTTCCACAGCCTTCCCCAAGACTCCTGACAGAGAAAAGGAAGAGCCTGGGCTTACACTAGCAACCTGCAACAAGAAACTCAAACAGGGACAGCCAGGGACCATGAATTAAAATCCAACAGGGACTGGGAACATAAATCAAAGCAGCAGTCCTAAGCATATGGTGCTCAAGTCTGTTAGAGCAGAGAGTGGCCCTAACACACAGTGCAGGCAATTTGCCTTCCACCAGGAAAAGGGATGAAAGGTTTCATAGCACCAAGTAATGCCACACAGTGGTTCAGGATAGGGAGCAAGAAACTCCAACACCCATCAGAACTGCAGGGGAAATTTGACCAGAACGCGGCCTAGAACTGTGGTCACCATCAGCTACCTCTGTGCATGAAGAAAGAAATACAACCCCTCCTGATTGCAAGCAGTCAAAATCAGAATTAGGATAGCTCCCTTGCAGCACTGAATGCCATGCAGAACACCAAGATCCAACGGGAGAGAAGCACCATCTGTGGAATCAGAAACACTGTAATCTGCAACGACAGGACTCCCTTCAAGGTGACATAACCCCGGGCACAAATACCAATGGATTAAGCCACCTGGAAGAAAAGTTCTCCCCTCCTAAGGGCTTTCGAGCAGCTGTCCTCAAGCATTAGTGCCTGCAACAAACCTACTCCTGCAGAGTTAGGACAGCTACTCTGGCCTCCTCTTTCCTGCTGACATGAGTAAATATGGGAATGGGTCAAACGCTCCATCACTACATCCCGCTAATTACTACATCCTGACCATTCCCAATCAACAGCCAGGAAAAGCTCCTGAAGAGCCCTGGCTGCTGCAGCCCAGTGTGTGCAGAGAGCCAGCAGGCCGAGCCCCCTGTGCAGAGGTTCTCAGCCACAGACAGGTCTCTGCTGTCCCCCTTCCAAATAGCTGCCCCCTTCACACAAGAAATGTGTGACCTGAAAGCCTTTCTTCTTGAGAAAAACCAAGAATATGGTAGTGAACATGGGTTACCACAGAGCAACCAGCGGACTCTACAGCTGGAGCAGAGCAGCTGCCACCGAGACCCCATGAACGAGTGTGCATGTGTGCATTTGGGAGTCAAGCGTGAAAACAAAGTGTGCAAGGAAGAAAGGAGAAAAGAGGGTGCCTGCAGGACCTGGTGACAAGGCTGGGTTGTAGCCCTCCCTCTCTTCCTTGTCACGGGAAGGTGCTCCTTCCAGCAGGTCCCTGTCCTGGCACAGGCAAGGAGCATCCCAGGCAGTGTGCTGGCCATGAGGCCTCCACCTGCAGGCGGGCAGAGCTGTGAGGGAAGCAGCAGCAAGGCCCCTGGCTGGTGCTGCTCCGGAGGGGCACTTCAGGACTCCTGTGTCTTGGCCTCCTGCAGCAGCTGCCTCTGCTGTTCGCAAATGCCCAGCAGGAGCTGGAGCCCAACTGCTGGGAAAGGCGCTTCCAGGGCACTGCCAAGAGCAGGGAAGAGCGGGCACCTCCCTGGAAGCTGGGGACGGCCCCTGACTGCTGTCGACAGGCACTCGTTGCTGGTGGCTCCAGGATCCCGCCAGGCTCCAGGAGGCAGGGAGACAACCACAGCCTTGGTCGATGAGCAGGTCAGGTTCCCCATGTCTCCAACACTACCTGAGCTGTAGCTGGCTGAACCAGGCGCTGACTGCACAGTCCACACGCATCACCAGGGAGATCCCCAGCAGGAGGCAGATGCTGCTCACCACGAAGCCCAGTGCTTCAAAGAGGAACCTGGGGGCACAACAGACACAGTGAGGGATCATCCAGCATTCCCGCAAGGACAAGTTGTTTTCCCTCACTCCCAGCAGACTGACTTTCCCAACAATAAGAAGCTGGTAACACCCCACATCCAAAAGCCTAATTACATTCACCCCCCCAGCAACGGATGCAACCTGCAGCCTGGAAGCCAAGTAGGCCTAAAGTTCCCTGGTGGTCTAGAAACCATTTAGGAAGACATTTAGGAGGGATTTGGAAAACTTCAAGACACCAACAACTTCCCATGCCCCTGCTAGCCCACGCCTACTGCCACCTAATTTCTGAGCTGGTAGCTCTACATTTGCTCCCTGCCTTGAATATTTTCCTGCTCACTGTCCTGATCTGGCAGGACCGTCCTGGCCAGTCTGGGGATCCCAGGGCACTTTGGCTATTCCCACTCGGACATCTTGCCAGGTATGTGATAGCTCTGCACGTTCACAGAAATCAAGACTAGGAGAAATTTCTACACTGTAGTTCAAAACCAGCTTCTCAGCTAGAAATTGGAATTTATTTGGGACAGTCCTATAACCTCTTTTAAGTAAGAAGTCAATATGAATAATCACACTCCTTTGTCCTTAATGTCTGTGCACACTAATTGACAGTTTGGGAATAAGAGCCCTAATCCAGCATCAGAGCAACTCGTGGGACTTACTTTGGAGCAAAGACCTTCCAGACCATGAGATGCCTCCTAAGGATCACAGCTGCACAAACACAGGCCAGAAGCTGTGGGGATGATGAGGAAAAACAAGTTACAAATGACTGGAGAGACCTCCTGGGTAACAGATGCACATCTGGTGAGTACTAATCTGTGCGCACCTAGCCCTGTGTGTGAGGGGCTAGAACAGTACACATCAGAAACAGGCAACACAGAGAGGATTTTCTTCCACTGTGGCCTCAAATGAAGAAAGACAAAACAGCTAAGCTGCCCTGAGCTCACCAAGAGGGGCACCGGTGCCCGCCGGCTGGAGGCTTGCCCCTTCCCCTTTACTGGTTATGGACTGACCATTCGGAGAGATGATTTGATGGGCTAACTCCCCAAAAGCTAATCACTTCTTTCACAAGGTAAGTTTTCTGCTTTTTAGCTATCTACACCATCAAAATATGGGTCAGATGAGTCAGCTAGTGCAAATGGATATGCAAGGTCAGGAAGAGGGGAAGTAGGACTACGATCCCACAGCTTCTGAACAGATGCCCCCGCTCTGCAAAGACAGATCTGAAAGGCAGCCTGATCTGCAGTGCTGCTTTCACCTTGGAACCTTTCCCAAAGCAAAGGTGCTGCTGAGGAGAGGCTCTGCTGTTGTGCAGCTGTCCTTCCACCTGCACCCAGACACGTCAGCCCTGGGCCTCTCTGCTCTGGCTGAGCCCTCATTATATCGAGGCATTCGGGGCTCTGACAACCCACGCCTCTCCTCTTGGGCAGCCCTCCCCACAACCATCTGCCTCTGGCCATACCTGCATGCCCAGGATGAAGAGGTACTTCAGCCCCAACTGCAGCAGAGCTGCAGAAAACCTCTCCGGGGCCTCCCGCAGCCGCATCTCCATCATGTGCTCCTCTTCTTCCAGCAGCTCCTCCCGGGGCTCCTTCCTGGACTTCCTCCTCTGCACGCTGGGCGTCTCACACACAAAGGGCCAAAGCAGGAGCAGAGGGCAGCCGACTGCCTCGGGGACAAAGGCACAGGGAGTTACGGGGAGCCCGACGGTAAGGAGCAGCCTGTGCTCGGCCACTGCATTCCAGGCATGCAGGAAGCACATACTCCGCTCCAGTCTGACCCAACTTCATGGAGCCTGCAGGCCAAAATGGCCCCAGGAAGGGATAGCAAAGATGTGGCTCTTGGACTGGCCAGAAAGAAGCTGGGAGCTCTGCTGGTCTGGGCTTGGTAGCCCAGGAATAAATTGATTTACCTGCAAAGAGGATGTGGGAGGCAAACGTGTTGGCGCCCACCAGGACAGCAGGCAGGAGGTTTGTGCTGTGGTCAAGGTGGAAGCCCACAAAGGCTGCGTTCCAATGGATAGCTGGGAAGATGGGCTGGTGGCCTGTGGAATAGAAGAACTGGGAAGCAGCAAGGAGCCAGGAGAGAATTGCATGCCAGGGCACTGAAAAAGACTCTGAGAGACAGAGAGAGAGACACAGAGAGATCAGCACTGAGGAAACGGTCTAAAAACATGGATTGTGTTTCCTCCCGGGGTCACTTCCCACATAGAGTAGCCGGCTCCCAGCATAGGCAATGGCAAGTAGCCAGACACCCCTCCACACTCTGCCCTGCTCCCAGGGCTCTGCCAGCAACACTGAGGTTCAGTGGCTCCTCACAGCCTGGGGAGTGGAGATGGGTGAAGAAGAAACCTCTTCCCTGATGCATCGAACTCCTTCCCAAGTGGAGATGGGTGAAAAAGCCCCTTTCCTGACACAAGGGCTCCCCCTCCCACACTGCATTGCCACTGCAAAGGCATTTTCAGGGGATTTAAGCAGCTCTTGTAAACACAGGAGCGATCAATGCACCCCATTCCTTGGGAGCAGAGACTGGGCTCTGCCTCTCCCAATGGAGAAAGAAAGAGGCCACTGGAGACAAGGCTCAGTCCTCAGGCCAAGGTAGACCCAGAGGATGCTCTGCTGCGCCCCAACTCACCCGGGTCTCCAGCAAGGCTCCTGGCACGGGCATGGATGTGCAGCAGCACGAAGGCCTCCAGGAAGAGGAGCAGGAAGGCAAGGCTAAGCCTCTCGCTGTGCAGGAGCAGCAAGAGGAAGCCCAGCAGGGTCAGCGCTATGACCAAGGCTGCTGAGTACACACTGCCCAGTCCGTAGGCCGCCACCGTGGCCTTACAGCTGCCCCGCTCCAGGCGGCTTTTCAGAGACTCCTGCATCCTCTTGTAGATCTGAGGGATCACGTGCAGGAAATCAACTTCTGATCCCGCAACACCCAAGTAGGGGGTGACGATGGGTCCCGCCGACTCCCGCGTGTCCTTTGCAAACACCGTCACAGGATTGCACAGCAAGAGCACCAGCCCCACGGCCACGAGCCCATAGACGGCCCATGGAAAGGCAACAAGCGCCACGTGCACCAGCTCCTGCAGCTTGCCCAGCGAGTCCTCAGCGCTGGAGGCCACGGCCCAGTAGCAGGCAATGAAGAGGGCAACCAGCGGGAAGCCCCAGCGCACGAAGAGCACGGCGGGGTCGGCGCTGTTGAGGTTGCCGTGGTGCCGCAGCCAGCGCCGCACGGCATACACCAGCCCCACGAGCGAGGCCACGCACACGAGGTAGAAGAGGTTCTTGGCCCGTGCGTTGCGCAGGCTGGCGAGGGGCGCAAGGAAAAGGGAGGGCCGGCACTGGGGGATTTCCTCACGGCACTGGTGGAACACAGTGGAGAGACGCACGCAGAGCAGAAGCGCGGCCACGAAGTACAGCAGGGGCCAGCTCTCCCTACGGTAAGAGGAAAAGCCGAGGAGCTGCTGCTTGGGGCCTTCTGGAACCGTCAAGCGACCGTCCCAGTGGAGCTTCCCCACCAGCAACATGATCAGTGAGGTCAACAGGAATGGGGCAACCCGGGCCTCAGCCACCACAAAGCTGTCGGAGAACATGGCTCCGCATCGGAAGAGGAGGATCCCCATGGGAAAGGCCAGCCCTAGCCATGCTTGCAGACGTTGTCTCAGGCCAACGCTGGCCAAGGGGGGATGGCTGCTTGCCAAACGGGTTCGCTTGGGCTGCCGGCCCCACCAGCACCAGAAAAAGGCCACCTGAGAAACCGCAGCTGCCCATGATGACACCAGGAGGAGATCCAGCCCCTCCTGGATGAACGTACAGGCCAGCCCGAGCAACACGGCCGTGACCAGGCCCCAGAGCAGCGGGTACAGGAGGCAGCTGCGATAGAAAGAGTCCGACGCCGTGGGCAGTCCCGAGGCGACATAGCAGAGCAGGCAGGAAGCGGCAATGAGGGCACAGCCCGCCGCCATTCGCAGCGGGTGGAAGCGGGCCCAGCTCCGGGCGCACACAGCCCGTGCCTCCCGCAGGTAATGCTGGAAGCGACCCAGCAGGTTGCCCAGCCTGGGCTCCAGCTCCGGAGACACCAGCTTTGCCTCCCGCATGTGGGCCAAGAGCTGAGTGTGCTCCTCTATGGCGCTGGAGAAGATCCCCTGCAGGTGCTGGAGCTGCTCCGCCGGCAGGTCCTGGGCCACCAGCGAGTAGGAGCGCAGGAATCGGTCCACCTGTAAGACAGGGGACAAGATGAGGCAGCAGTCCTGGGGCTGTTGAGAAAGCGATTCCACCACCATCCACCCCACAGAGCCCTTCAGCATAGAGGCAGCCCTGATGTGCCAAGCCCTGGCCTGTCCCTGGCAGTGTGGCCTGGGCTGAGCACCCAAACACAGTGTGTGGCCAGCAGGAAGCAGAGCTCTGGCTAAAGGCACTCACCTCTAAGGTGACATATCCATCCTGACAAATGCATCTGTGTCTCAGATACCCAGTTCTTAACTCGTTGGGGGCATTTTTGTTAACAGTACATATTGCTAAGGGGTTTTGGCAGTCTTAAGTAACAATGAGGAAAACTTCCCTAAGAAGTTAAGTCATTACTAGATGTTATCTGAATCCGCTGTTAGTCTTTTCCTTATTTTTCTGAGGACGTACAGCAAATTAAACAGCTTTCAGCTGATCAAGCCAAATTGTTTCCTATTTTTGATCACGGGTTCATTAACTCACTGTGCCATAGGCCGAGAAAAGCTCATTCTGCCCCTGCTTCAAGTCAGCAGGAACGGAGCCCTGATGTTGCAAAGGGCACTACCCAGGCCCAGTACCTGCACAAACATCTAGCAATGTACACCAGCACAAACCCTACACTTCCATGTGTATTCCAGGCACCTCAGGGCATGGGCAGAATCAGCCCACATACCAGACAGAGCCCCTAGCTCTCCCTCAGGCTGGTACATGACCATGCCATGCTGCGTTCAAAACCCTCAGACGACTAAGTGCAAACATTCAAATCAGCAGGGCTGGATGACATTAACAGATGATGATCAATATTTGTGGTGACTAATGGACAGGAGAGTACACTGGCATCATCCCTAAATGACAAAGCACCATTTTCCTCTATAAATACACGACAGAGATACACGGCTGAACACGTCTGCCTTCCCACTAGCAATCATATGGTCTTCTGCTCTTCACTCCCTTGCCCCAGTGGTGTCCAACCTACTCATCACGGGTTTTATCCAGGCTACTGAACCCAAAACACGGCCCACGCTGGGTTGGCTTTTTCCTTGCACAGCCTCCAGATACAGCAGGGAGCTGCCTGGGGGCTGATGGAGTTATTTTGGGGCCAGGATCGTGATTCCAGCAATGCAGAGGTCACTCAAAGGCAAGTAGAGTATTACCCAAGAAAAAGGCTCTATAATGCAAAGGACATGCAGCAGATCTGCTCCTGCAATAAGCCTGGAGCGGCACCAAGCAGCGCTCCCCAAAAACATGCATACCTGCCTGGTACATGGCTTTGCTCCATTGCTCAGGCTTCTTTTATGCCTGGCGTACTCCCAGTCACTCAAAAATCTTGGCCCTTCCAGCCATTCAAATGTCATTCAGTTTTGGGATTCTGTATTCTGCAGCATTTGGAACAAGCTGATCCCACTCTATCATCTCAATTTATTCTTATTACTTAGTGTTTATTTAATCCTTCACTTCTGTCACTGAGTTAAAACAGTTTTCAGCTAAAATCATTTTGCTCCAAAACTGAAGCAGAATCAAAACTTTGCACTCTTCTAATGAAGCTTGCCCCTAACCTTCCTGAGCTTTGAGGAACCAGCCTTCCCAAATAACCAAACCCACCTCGGACCAGCCAGGGCCAACTCTTGTCCAGAAACACACACGGGTGCCCAGGCCAGTGATTTCCTGAACCACAGCTCATCACCAAGTCCTAAACTGGATATCCCAGACCTCTTTTGAAGACCAGTGCTGCCTTCTGCTGGAGCAAACCCCACAAGGAGGAAAGTCTTCTAATTAAGTTCCCCATGAAGATAACTGTCCCACCCCAACCAAACAAACTTAAAAACTTAAACAAACTTAACTTAGAAAGTTTGGTTTTAATCTCCCCTCACCCGCTCTTTCAGTACACAGGCCTGCAGTAGGTCCTGCCTAGCAATGCCATCAATGAGTGAGACAGAGCTTGTCTGAGAGCTCCTACATGAGAACCAGCAGACAGCGAATTCCCAGAAGAGCCAGGACTCCACAGCTCAGCCCTCAGCACTGCCCCGTGGATGCCAGCAGGTCTCACCCTTCTCACCCACCCACACGAGAGGAAACCAGCTTGGCGAGAGCCTGGCCCCACCTGCTTGGCGTTGACGTGGTAGACCGAGAGCTGCTGCAAGGCTGCGGACACAGAGTCACCATCCCCGGAGAAGAGCTCGGCCATCACCTCTCCGATGTTGCTGTAGGGGATGGGCACTCCCAGCAGCAAGGCCATGGTGGGCACCAGGTTCACCTGGGGAACAGTCTCAGGCTCCTGGAGAGACATGGGAGGAATGGGGAGCTTGGAAGGAAGCTCAGGAATAGCTTTTCACCCAGGCCATTGGGAAAGGGCACGGAGAGCACCCTAGTTACATCTCACTCCCTCCCTGGAGGCTGGGGGAGCCTCCTGCCCTGCCATGCAATCGGCCCCGCAGCAAGCCAAGGCATAGAGATTCACTGAAGAAGTGAAATAGTCCAACAGAATCTGCATCCATTCCACCTGCACTCTGTTTTTTTTTTGTGATTTTTTTTTTCCTAGTAAATTGGATTTTGCTTGACACAAGCTGATACTGATCATATTCCTGTCTTTTAAATTTCATTACCTGTTACCTGTGCCTGACTCTCCCTCACCTTCCCTGGAAGGGTCCCCAGACGTCAGTCTCTCCATCACTGTCTGTATCCCCACAACGCAGTTTTCTCCCTGGAAGTCACCTTGGGCAATGAGCTAAATCCCCTCCAAAGATCAACATCCTCTCACCTCAGGAGGGGCAGTGCCATATAGGGGTGTTTTGCTGTACACAAACAGTGCTGCATTCACTTCTTTCTCGCTGTCCCCACCATGGTCTCCAGTGTCCGTCATGCCATGGTCCCCAGCCACCAGAAGCAGGGTATCATTTCCCAGATGATCTACCAAGGACCTGTCACCAGGATAAGGAAGGTCAGCCCCAGCATGCACTACGGAGGTGAAACCTGCACAAGCAGCTGAGCCAAACTACATGCTGCTGCAGAGCCATAAAAGGGGAAGCAGGAATCTGCCTTTTCCCCCACTCAAACTGACAAATGCCCCTGTGGATGCAGCCAGCAGAATGAATGCACAGGTCCCAGTGCAATGCATTTTTCAGAAACAAATTGAAAAGCCAGAGACCTTACAGCAAATTGTGCTTGCCCAGATCCCCCACAAATGGCAGCTAATATTTTTGCCTATACAAAATACAACTCAGAAGGGATGTCCCCAGCAAGGACAAGCTCCAGACTGATCTTTTTGAGGGGTTTGCGATTCCCCTGTGAACATTCATGTGCTGACACTGCCCTGTGGCACAACTGGGGTTCCAGCTGCTGCTGCTCAGGGCCACTCCCTGCGCTAACCGGCACAGTAAGAGTGTTTCCTGTTGCTGTAATATTCCTGCGCTGTAAATACTCTAGGAACCACCCCACCAGCCTGGGCCATGACAGAGCCAAACACAACCACACCGATCACCTGAGCATCTCATTCATCTGGACGAGCTTCTTAGCCATTTCAGGATGGTCAGGTCCATGTTTGTGCCCACAGTGGTCCACGCCGAGGAAGTGAGCAATGAGCAAGTCCCATTCGCCACCATCCACTGTGGAACAAGAGCAACTTCACCATCTCCCCAAGATCTGCAGCCTCAAATACTCTGATGGGTGCCCAGGCCTCCAAAGTCCATCAGGTGCTCCAGAAGGCCCCTGAGGGTGCCCAGGCAGCCACTGATCAAGGTTAAGCTTGAAGGAAGAGATGCCCCTTCTGCTCCATCCTAGCAGTGTATTTCTAGGGCAGCTACCGAAGTATGAGCTGTGGATGAATTCCACCAAGCCAGGCCGTCTCCCAAATGGAAGAAAGGCGTTTAGAGAAATGGTTTCTAACTCCCAAAAGAGGGGGACATGCAGCTAGAGCACTGTAGCCCATGGGCTCCAGCCACAAGCAGGTGAGACTGCCCACTGCCGTTCTACAAAAACTAAAATCAAACAAACAAAACACCCAACCACCCACACTCCAAACATTTCTACCTTGAACTCTTGCACTAGGACCCCAGTGTAACGTAAGGATTCAGTCGATCCCCGGGGAAGAGTTACTTACCAGTTGGATAGAGATGCTGCAGGATCCCATCATCAACAGTATGAAGATCCTTCACATTAAAGGAAGGGAAGAAATATGAGCGGAAAAACTTCTTGGGAAAGAGTCCTTCCCAAGTGTCATCTCCCATGAAGACCACTCTCCTTCCTGGGGAAGCAAAGAAGGAATTAATGGGAGGAAGGAACCCACCAGAATCATGCTCTTATCCAAACTAATGTATAGAGTCTCAGCAGATTCAGGAGAGGGGCTGGAGCACTAGTTGTTTTCCAGCTCCCCTCAAAGTGACCAAAAATTAAAATCTCCCACTGGTTGCACATCTGAATGTCCCCACTGGTTGCACATCTGAATGTTCCCACCAAAGGCCTCACAATCACACTGCAAAATACTAGACAAAAAGGTCTATGGACAGAGAGTGGCTGAGCAGAAGCTTCGAGTCCTAGGCTTAAAATATGACCACAACAGTGGTGGCTTTTCAAATGCAGAGAAGGGAAAAGCGCAGACGTTTCCAATTGCCCTCACTCTGCTTCCTCTACCCCAAACCAGCCACCCGCTCCGGGCTTCCAGAGAGCCTCCCCAGCCTGGGAGCAGGAACCGCTTCCTTTGCGGCTGCTGCCACACCGTGGAGCCTCCTTCCAGTGTTTCCCACCGTGGATCATTTACTGCATTGGCTTCTCTTCCCCTCGCACGTGAGCTGTTGACAACTGAGCAGCATCGCCCCAGCCCAGGTGCTGCTGGTGGCTGTACCACACAGAGCCCCAGCAGCAGGAACTGCACCCTGTCCCCCTCTCCTTGCAGATGCTCCTGAAGGCTGCATTCTCCAAGTGCACACAGGCAGCGCCGGATCACACAGCAAACGAGACAAGGGAGTAGCCCAGCAGCTGCAGGCACCACCACAGCGTACCAGGCACCACCACCTTCCCCTGCGCCGCTCCCCTGAACGCAAACACGACCGACCAGCGATGCCCTTGGCCTCCCAGAGCCATTTCTGGGGCTGCCCTTGTGCCAGTCACCACTATCATGGCTGTTACTACCTGTTTTCTCGTCATCGCTGAGGAAATCCTACCTGTGCTCTACCTGCATAGTATTTAATTTCAAGTAACTGCTTGAAAGGGTGGGGATGTTGCAAATAAGTCTCCTCTCCAGGGAAAGAGGAAAGCAAAGCTCCCACTCGAAGGCCCGCTCGTGCTGAGCGCGTACGCACCGTTCTGCACCAGCTGCGCCAGCAGGTTGTCCTCCTGGATGGCGTAGGTGGCAAAGTTGCTGCCCACGTCGATGAAGGTGGGCAGCGAGCCCGTGGTGAGGCCCTTGATGCGCTGCATGGTGGCCGTGGGGGGGTCGGCTCGGAAGCGGTACAGGCGGCCGTGGCGGGGCTGCGCGGCGGCCAGGTGGTGCAGGAAGCTCAGCTTGTTCTGGTAGGGCCGCGGGCTCGCGTTGGCCGGGTCGAAGGAGGCGAACTCGAAGCGCAGGGCGTCGATGAGGACGAGCACGGCCTTGTCGAAGCGCCGCGGCAGCCAGCAGGAGCGCGGCGGCAGGCGCTGCGCCGGCCACGGCGGCGGCGCGAGCGGGTCCGCGCAGGAGCTGCTGTGCGCGAGCTCGACGCGCGTGAGCAGGAAGCCGCTCATGAAGAGCCCGAGCCCGGCCGCGAAGAGCAGCGACACCCAGGCCAGGAAGAGCAGCACCGGCCAGCGCTGCATCCTGCGGGCGGCAGGGCCGAGCTCAGCGCGCCCCGCCGCGCCGGGAG
>VWPW01028145.1:103974-136724 GCA_013389825.1 Crypturellus undulatus | reverse complement strand
GCCGCCGCCGCCGGAAAGGGCCCCGCGCTCGGGGGCGGCCCCGGCCGGCGCTTCCGCGCGGGAGGCGGGCGCAGAGGCGGGACTCGGTGTCCAAAGCGGCGTTTATTGAGGCAGGGAGAGAGGGAGGGAGACGCGAACACGCGCCACGCGACGCGACGCGACGCGGCCGCCCGCTCCCCGCCCTCGGGGCTGCCCCACCGGGGTCCTCCAGGGAGACGCCGGGGCTCGGGGCTGCTGTTCCCTGGCACCCGCCTCTGTTCCACCCGGGCCCCATCTCGCAGCTCCAGCCCCAACGTGATGGTTTGAGTCCCTCCGCTCCCCATCGTCCCCCTGCTCCCCCAGCCCAGCCTGGCCGCCTCCGCCCTGCTCTGGGCCTGTTCTTGCCCCAAGGACATTCCTGGCAGCTGCAGTGACAACAGGATTCATCTCCCACACGCACTGGCAGCGCCAGGCCAAGAGCCAGGGCTGATCCCCACTTTCTCCTACAGTCCCCACCTGCCCTCCATGGCAGAGTCACCCCTGCTCTTGCAGGGACAGCCCCAGCGCCGGCTTCAGCCCTGAAGGGGTGACAGGGCAAGCCCAGGCTGCCCAGAGCAGGGCCAGCCCCGTGGGGATGGTGCCCAGCCTCCCCCCAGCTTTTAACAGAGCCCTGCGGCAGGGGACACCCCTCCATTTAGGGCCAGGATGGAGAGGGTGATGCACTGCCAACAGCCCCATGGCAGTGCACGGAGCCTGCCCCTGCCCTGGGACATCATCCAGTGCCCATGTGGCAGGAGGGCGAGGGGAGAAGATCGGCACCTTCGATCCCCAGCCTCTTCCACCCTCCTAGCAACAATAAATACTAATAAATATGAACCCTTCTGCACTTCCAGCTCCCCAGCCCAGGGCCAGGCCCAGGCAGCCTCATGGCGAGACCCCCTTCGAGGCTGAGCTCCGAGCTTGGAGCAGCACGGGCAAGACCTGGCCCTATCCCTGGAGCACAGAGGCTGCTCCTCAGCCCCAGCCAGCAAGCCCCCTCTGGAAATCCCAGCCCTGCCCCAGGGCACGGCCCCAGTGTCCATGGTGCAGGGAAGGATGGAGCCACGGGAGCAGGACGATACTTCAAGGTGGCGCCTGCTCTCTGGCCCTTTACTCGTCTCGCTCTGAAGCGCTGGGCTGGATGCTCCCCAGCAGCCCTGGGCGACACAGGAGGTCAGGCAGCTCCGTGCTCAGACCCAGGGCGAGTAGCAAGGGTTCCTTGGCATCTCCGTGAAGGATTTCAGTTCATAGGGGATCCCCGAGTCGACCTCGATCGACTTGCGTGAGAAGAGCAGCCGAATGTTGTCATGAAGATAGATCTTCCCCGACTTGGAGCTGTGAAACCTGAGCGGGGAGGAAAGCAGAGGAGCCTCAGACTTGTAAGCAAGGACACGGCCGCCTCAGAGGAACCCGGTGGGAGCAGAACAGGGCAGGGGGCACAGCTCCAACTCAGGAAGCTTCTTCCACCACCCCCCTTGCCTGTTTCTGCTCGCAGCCAAAGTGGCCACCATTCTGCCTGCCTGCTGAGGGACAGAGACCACTGCCCTAGGGCAGAACAGTAGCTCCAATCTCTCTGTAGCCTTTCTAGTGCAGATGGACACCATTCCCTGCTCTTCCCCAGGGCTACCAAGTCAGGCCATCCTCCCTCAATAGCGGCAGGACTGTTTTAGGACAACATAAGGCCACATGGGAAAAGGGCCTGGGAGTCCAGCAGCAACCCTGGACTAGTTGTCCGTCCCTCCTGGCCTGCCCTACCTCAGGTGCATCAGGTAGCAGAGGACCCTTCGGGGTGGACCAGTGCCTGGTGGGTTGTTGGAGGCCGTGGCAGCTCCCTCCTCTTCCCCCACAGGCACGAGGAAGATGCGGTGGCGCAGGAAGGTCATGTGGTTGGCTGGCATGTCCTGGAAGTCGTACGTCACCAAGAACATCTTCACCACAGTCTTGTTGGGGTTAAATAAGGTCTGGGAACAGCGATTGGAGGAGTGGGGGGAATCAGATTAGGAAGTGTCCAGGACATGGACTCTCTCCCCATGCTCCCATTTTATCCCCATGACACCCACATGCTCCGCTGTGGAGACCTCAGCCCCTCATCATCATCCTTATGTCTCCTACCCCCTTGCCTCCCTGCCAGCTCCCTTGGGGCCCCACACTTCCCTCCAAAGTGCTCTCTTGGTGGCCCTACATGTGCTCTACCCATAGCTTTAGTTGTCACCCCACCAGAACAACAGAACAGAGCAGCTCCTTCCCAGGGATGCTCCAGCGCAACGGGAGCCCACCTAGACCTCTGCATGGCGCTGCCAGGGGGTGACTCACCACTTGGATGGTTCCAGCTTTGGGGACACTGTAACCCTTCTTTCCCAAGGCCTCCAAATCAATCACTCCCTGGGCAAAAGAAACAGCATATGAGAGAGGGCAGAGGCCCACAGAGAGCCTAGCTGGGTGTTGACATGGGGCCCACCAGCGCACAGTGGGACAAGGCAAGTGGGGGCAGGCTGCAAGAGGGTGCTCAGCTCAGTCTCCTGGAGCACAGGGAGGAACAAGCAGCAACCCAGAGGCGATGGCAGAGGACACCCAGTGCCTGGGTATGGCCCTTGCTCATGTTCCCCGACGGCCCAGTCCAGCCCTTCCTCACTGGCGTACCAGGAAAGGCGAGGGTGCGCTGTGCTCAGAGATGTCGAAGTAGGTGACGTCGACGGGCAGGGTGGCGTGTTGGGGGCAATAGGAGCCGCTGGCTCCGATCTCTGCTGTGAAACCCTCGATCCTCCCTAACGGTGCAAAGCGGCCCTTCAGGATGGACTCCTGAGAGAGGAGGAAGCATTACAGAGTTATGGACCTTCCAATGCCAGGCCTGCCCCTCAACACCAAACTGTATTGGAAACTGCATCCCTTTGCATCAGGAGCACCTCTGGCTGTCCTCACACACCTCTGGGCTCTCCCGGGACTACTTGTGAGGCATCTGTTTCTGAGAGGAGCTCTAGCTTTGAATAGGGGGGCTGAGACCAGCCACCAAACACCAGGAACAAGTGTGAGCATCCTAGCCTGGCCAGCCTGCAAAAGCCCTCTCCCCACGGCCTGGGGGACAAGTTCACGTGCCAGGACGTGCTCGAGCGAGCTGTCCCACTGGAGACAGACACCTCTCCGTAAAATTAACCCCAGTTCGCAGGGCTCGATGCTCCCCGTCCTGCACGGTGGGCGGTCAGAGCCCAGCTCACAGCCCTTACCTCAAAGTTGCCCAGCAGAGCGTGACTGACGGTGGTGGTGGCCCAAGGGACGGCAGAGGAGCGGGTGCCCCTCCGGAGGCTGCTCCGGAGATGTCGCCTTTAGGGAAGAGGAAGAATGTCAGTGCCGGGCTGGCAACCAGGCAGCCCTGTGCTCCTTGTGTCCCTGGGGATGGGCGCCCCTCAGCTGGCAAACAAGCCCTCTCTCTGGGTCCCTGTCTCTCTATAATGAAGGTCAAACAGGCTTTCCCACTCCTCAAAGTGCAGCAGAACCTCCCCTCCACCCCACGGCCCTGGCTCTTGTGGCATCTGGGGCAGAGAAGGGACAGGGATTTACCCCATCCCTGACCCTCCCAAGTGGCTGTAGGGTGCTGGAAGCTTGGTGCCCCCAGAGACCATGCTGCTGCCCCCAGGGTCCTGCTCCAAGGATGGGAGGGCTCCTGGGCTGCCGGGACACTCACGATTTGAGGCGCAGACCACTCTTCAGCCTCCTCCCGACTGCAGTGCAACCTGCAGAGCTCTGCGGGAAAGCAAGACCAAAAGCCACGTCAGGGCAGGGATGGGAGACTTCACATCTCCAAGAGGTGCCACCCCTCTGCCCTGCAGCCCCAGGGGATCAGCTGGGCTCCCATGCGCAGCCTCTGCCTGCCCTAGATGTTCCTGCTGGGGACACAGAGCTTCCAAACCAGGACCTGGCCCCATGATCAGATCCTCACCCTCCTAAAGGGAGTCTGCTGGGGAAAGGGGGTGCTGTTGTCCAGGCCTTGCTCAGCCGCCTGCCTCCCACGCTGCTAGCCCCATTTGGGCTAACACGGAAGGAGGCAAAGGTGCCTCGACAGACCTGGGCAGAAACACCCCTTTGCACATCCCAGCAAGTGGAACCACATACCACAACGCTTCCCAGCCAGTCCAGGTCAACCTCCAGCGCTGGGTGATTCATGTGCAGCTCATGGCAACGCTGTTGGGTGGAGGGTTGTGCTCGCCCACCCCTGCCCACAGCCACAGGCCTGCACGCAGTAGCTGGGGGTGCTGGAGCTAAGGCCACACTGCTGCCTCCTTTTACAGGGTGTCCCCTTTTCAGAGATTTTCCCTTCTGGAAGCCACACAAAGGGTTGCACAACACAAAGGGATGACGGCAGCCGGCGGCTGCCCGGCATGACCGAGCTGGAGGTTGGAGGGAAGCTGCCAGAGGGCCACGCTCTGGGAGGGCAGTGCCGGGGGTAGGCGGGTTGGGTCCCCCAAAAGGGCACCTGGGCAGGGACGGTGCTGTGCCATGCAGTGGCACAGAACAGTGCTAAGCACCCCGCAGAGCGCTTGCCTCAGGGCTGGCCAGCAGCCACTGCCCGGCTTGCACCAGGGCGATGGCACTGGGACAGGCCTGACTGCTGGGCCCGCGAGCACCTCCCTGAGTGCCGGGTGTCCCCAGGCTGTGCCCTGTCTCTCCCCACCCTCCGCGGGTGACGCTCACCTTGGCCGCTGGAAGCAGGTGGTTCCAGAAAGGGGCCCCCTTGGCATCCGTGCTGCGGCAGGCCGTGGGCACGGGATGGCACGGCAGGGCCCTCTTCTTCCTCGACGGTGGAGACAGGCTTTCGTCCTCGGAGCAGGAGTCGGCTGCAACCTCCCCGGCCGGCAGCAGCTTCCGTTTGGCTGGGCAGCTGCTCCTGCTGAGCCGGCTGCTCCCGCAGGGCGTCTTCTCCAAGGAGCTAAAGCTGCTCGGCTCGGGGCTGAGCGCTGTCTGAGGAGTTGCCGGCTCCTTGCTCCCGTTGGCCGTCACCAGCAATTCCCCTTCTCTACCAGTCCTGCTGTCGTGAGCAGGGCTATCCCCCAACTTCTCTCTCTTCCCACCAGCGTCTGCCTGTGGTGTTTGTGCAATATTGTGCAAATCAAGTTCAAGTAGGTTGTGGCCACTTGCCCGCTCTCCATTATCCCCATAATCTCCGAGTTGATGCCCTGGCAGGTCGGGACAACTGTCTCTTGTGTGCAAAGTACTGCAAGCAATGTGCTGTGGCCAGGAGGACGAGGCATCCTGCAACTTGTCCTCTCTGCTGGCCTTGGGACTGTGGCTTGGGCTACCCTCGCATCGGTGCTCCACCACCCGCAGCCCACTGTGAGAGAAATGCTGGGCAGAGCCGCACAGGGTCAGCTCCTCCACCAGCAGACCATCCTCAAAGGTATCGTCATCATCCAGGGAACCCGGCCCGGGACCCGCATCCCACTTGCCCTCCCCTCCCCCGCCACCCCAGTGAGTTCGTTTGGGATCTCGCGTCCCTTCTGGAGTTCGCTGCTCAGGATATCCCCGCTTAATGGCTGCCCGGCCGCCTGTCCGTTGCTCTGTGCTCTCGGAGGAGCTGGAGAGGTGGGAGAAGATGGAGACCTGGTAAACCTTCTGGCGCTTGATCTCTGTCTCATTGTAGCCCATGAGGATGCTGCGGTGAGTGCAGTGTTGCGAGGAAGGCTCCAAGGCCGCCTCTCCCCCAGGCCGGGACAGGCCCGAGTCCGTGCTGCGCTCTGGGGGCAGGGACGTCTCTGCGTGGATGTGCCGCATGGAGCCTTACTTGGCTGGACCTCGAGTGGAGCCGGAGTCAAAACAGCCCATGCGGCAGCCAGCAAAGGCCGGTGAAGTGCCCAGGACCACGATGTGAAGGCAGCGGTTGGGAGCTGCACCCACCTTGATCAGGATGTCCAGGTGAGCCTGCTGTTACGGGGTGCACTGCAGCGCAGCATCTGCGTGGACAGAGCAAGAGGAAGGTGATCAGCCCGGGATCCCAGTCCTCAGGCAGCCTTTGGGCAGCGGGGGACATGTTGGGACTTGGCAGCTCCGCATACAGCCCTGCCCAGACCTCCCTCTCCAGGAACAGGAAGAGGAACCAGCTCAGTGGGGCTCCCTGGGGAACTCGGTGTCATCACCCACCTGCAGGATCAGCTCTTCCTTCCTGGCTTGGCACAACAAGGAGTCTCCAGCCAGGCTGGAAGCTGCTGGGGACAAGCCTGAACGAGTAGGGAGGAAGGGGGGCCTGCCCACTGTCAGGGACTCGATGTGCTCGCACTGCTCTGGAGCGCAGGAGCCAGGCAGGGCAGACCAGTCCCAGGGGCTCCAGCGTGTAATCAATCACCCCTTTGGGCAAGAACAACAGGATCTCCAAGCATTCGCCAAGGAAGCCTCCCCCAGGCACGTGTGCTGAACTAGGCAGGCCGCTCCGCGCGCTTCCAGCCTGCCTTAGGGCTGCGCTTGGGCTGTGCAGTCTGAAGGAGCCTTATCTAACGCTGCAGCCAGCTCTGAGCTGGCTGGAGCAGAGACCTCAAACACCTGAACTAGCAGATTGGTGGTACTGAGGGCTGCAGGTCAATGGCATCTCCAGCCTATCCTAACCTGCAATCAGTGAGCTGTTGGAGCAGAGCTGACCATGGACTATCCATCCACACCACCCATCTCCATGTACCTTGAGAGCCTGGCTTGTTCTCCACTACAAGGGGCCCCAAATTGATTTTAAGTCCTTTTGGAGCCACCAACCAGGAACTGTCTGCCATGATAAATACTGGAACAGTCACAAGATCCGAGAAAATGGGAACTCTGGAGAAAAATTACTCCCAAGCTGCGGGGCTCCAGAGCCTGATAAACAGCCTAGGTTTGGCAGCTCTGACTTCAGCCTGACCCCACAGCTCTGTCTTGCTACCAGGCAAAATCTTGGGGGCAGGTATGTGATAGGGAAAACAATCCTCCAGGGCTTCAAGGCTACTTGGGGACTGAGGCTGCAGGGTATTTTACCCGCTACAGTGATGGAGATGGGAGGGTGACTGGCCGAGGCAGTTGGGCCAAGGATTTGGGGGTAGTGATGAACAGTGCAAGCTGCTGCACTGCGGCCTGTCCTGGCTCTGCACTCACCTCTCTGCAGCAAGACCCCACTCTGCTCCACACGGGGCTCCCCGTCCTGCAGCGGAGAGTCGTTGGCACAACTAGCTGAAGACACCAGCCAGCCAGGCATCCCCCGAAAGCAGCGTGGCTGACGGGGACTGGCTCCCACCATCACGGCGCGCCTCCGAACCTCCGCACTGTCCTCTCCAGCTCTTCAGGCTCCACAGGGGCTCTGACAGGAAGGACAGAGGAAGAAGTAGGGCTAGAGTGACTCAGAAGATCACCGAGAGCAGGGCAGGAAAATACCACGTGCCTGTGGTGTCACACAGGCAGAGAAGCAGTATTCATGTGCACCTCCCAAATCAAAAGACCACAGAGATCTACAGGCCATCTCAGGCAGTATCATCAACATGATCTCCATTTAAACCGCAAATACTTTAAGCTAAGCTTTGAATCCCTGTTGCTTTCTTGTATTTTATACTCCTTTTGCTTGCTTGCTTTCATGAAAACCTGTGCATTTCGACAGATTCCTACTTATTTTTGGTGACTACTTCATAGTTTGCTATCCAAGACGCTGCGGGTCAGCAGCCTCGCCAGGCTACAGGTCTCATGGCCACCTCCCAGCCCTTTCACCCACAGCACCCATCACTTTGTGGCCCTACAGACAAGAAGGGCTTGCAATTTCCTTCCTCTAAGGAGTGCTATCTGTCAGGAAGGCAGAAACCAGGAATCTGACAGCACTGAGCTGACATGGCTCCCCATCAGCTCCCCCAGAGCAGAGACGGCAGCCCTTTCATGTGCGCAGCACTCACCTGCTTAAAGCTGCCCTTGATGCACAACGGGGATGTGTAGATGCAACACAGCTTCCTGGGCACAGCCACAGCTTCCCTGCAGTCATAATCCACCAGCACCGTGTCTTTGATGCCTAGGGGAGGACAAGGAGAAGAGTCAGCCTGGGAGCAACCTATGACACGAGGCCTCCACAGCGAGCACAAGCCCTCAGGAACCTCTGCCCCTAATTATGAGACTGAGAGTAAAAGAACAGAGGGGTAAAGTGAAACAGCGTTGTCTGTTGCTGGGCCCGCACACTCCAACCTCTGCTCTCATGAGGCCCTTGCCCAGGGCTTCAGTGCAGCCACTGTTTGGAGAGCAGCTGCCATCTGTCCAGCTGGGTGTCCCAACCGCAGGCGCTGTCGTGGAGGCAGCCCTTGCCTCGCGTAACCCTCCACAATGCGCAGAAGCCAAGCTCCGTGCAAAGGCCATGTCTTGCCACCCTACCAGATCATCCCTCCATGAGGCATTGGGCACTGCAGGATCTGTGCCCCCCAGAGCCACTGCCCTCCAGGCAGGGTGCAGATCAGCACCCAGGTAAGATAAACTCATGTCCCATTTCCCAACCCAGCCAGAAACTCCAGTGTGCAGGATCGGAGTGGAAACAGCTGGGCCAGGCTGAACAAAATCGATGAGGGGATGCTCAAAAACACCAAACACCCAAACGTCTCCTATTCTGGCACCTTGGTATGGCAAGTTCTCCAGGTTAAAATCTTTCCAGTTGGAGCCCTAGTGTCAGCAGGTCGCTCGTAGTGCTCGGTGCAGCACTGGCACTGACCCCGGCTAGTCTTTCATTAGACTTCTGATGGCATCTGTAATTAATAGGCACTTGCAGCCAGTCTCCGAGAGCAGGGCAACCCAAGAGCCACAGCCAGCGGTGCCAAGCAAAGAGCATCGCTAGGGATCAGTCAGGACACAGAACTGATCCGCTAGCTCCCCAAGAGTGTGCACAGCAGGGAGATCCATTCCAGGGCACGTCAGATGTCCCCCCTCAAGCTCCAACAGCAGCTCTCTATAAAAACGCTCCTCTTGGCACCTTGTGCAGGGCGTGTGTGAAGATGCGTGGAGGGACGTGGAGGTGCTTACGCACCATGCCCTGCCTGCCTGGCACGTGAAGGACCCCTGCACAGGGTAGCTCTTCTCTCCTCTGCCCCAGGTGAGATCTGCACCACCTGCGGAAGCACAGCCAGCAACAGGCAGCAAAAGTGTCCGTACGGCACAGCTGGAGAAAGCCACATCCTCCCACATGTGTCCGTGCCGGGACAAAGCCACAGTTTCAACCTCCGTCATTTCTCTCTCCTTCCTGCGTTCCTCTGTGGTCACATCCCCCCAAGTCCTCGGGGCCTGGGCTGAGCCATTTGCTCCCAGAGGCAGCGGTATTTCAGGAGGATGGGTGATGCCAGCACTAGCCTGCAGCACCCACTGCTGCCCATTTTGCCAGGCTGGGCACTGTTGCTCAGGCCTTAGGCAGGAGCGGGGCAGGAACCTCCTTGGCCCAGAAGGGTTCCCTTGCCTGCAAGTACAGTCTGTGCAGAGCTGTCTGGGACAGGTGGCACCATGGGGAGGAAGGAGCAACCCTCCCCTATGGCACTGCAGTGCCACCAGGGACACAGGCCCGCTGTGCCCTCTCCGAGGATCTCCCAGCAGCCGGCTCCACAGCTGTGTCAGACAGAGCTTTCCTCTCTGTATCTCACCTGGCTTGGATAAAGGGCCAGGAAGCCCCTGGTGCCACAGGACCAGCAGGGAGGTAACATGTCCCAGGTACTGGGATGCCCTGGGGACCCTGAGCTACCAGACCCTGACCCACCCAGCCAGGACCAAGGGTCAGGGACCTGGTTTACCTGCTGGCTTCATTCCTACTAGAGCATCAGAGAGGACACAGAATAAAGAGATTGCAGCTTCAACCTAGTGTCAAGAGAGCAGGATGGCAGGAAGGGTTCCCAGCTGGACGATGCAGCAGCCGCGCTGCAGCCAAGGGCACCGGGCTGCAAAAGAATCTGTTGCTGTTTTGACTATACTGCACCCTGCCAAGGGACAGGGCAGGCAGAGGCCTTGGAAAGCAGAGCCTGGCAAGTCTGCAAGTGCAGCCCTGGTACAAAGAGGAGAGGGAGTGGATTCCCGCCCCGCTCAAAGGGAACCCACAGCTCCCGCACCTCTCGTGCCACACAGAAGGGATCCCTGAACTGACCTTCACTGCCTCCCTTCCTCCCACTCCCTCTCCTGGAAAGGGCTTAGGAAACCAAACCTTCCCAGTCTCACTTGAGGGCAAGGCAGGAGCCACGAGCAAGAAAAGAGAGGGACAGTTGTGACAAGGAGTCAAAGGATGAGCTTTGGTAGACGCAGAGCAGGAAGACATGAGAAGTGCAACAAAAACTGCCGGAAACTGTGACTGATAAGTCACAGCTCCATCAGTCCTATCTGGACCAATAAACAAATTCAATACAGGAAAGCTAGCCAGGGAAGGTGTAAAACCACAGGCTCCCGGCAGGTACTAAGGGCCAAGCTTGAGAAGCGGGCAGAAAGTTTCCAACAGGTCCCTGGGGGACCACGCAGCATCAGATGACAGCTTCTCCACAGACTGCAGGAGTGGGTATACAGCAGCCAGGACAGAGATGGGAACCATTATAGCACTGTCTGTGCTGGAGGTGCCAATCCTGTGGAGTAACCCCTGGAGCGAGGGAGATGCTCCAGCAGCAAACTGTACCTGAAGGGAGAGATGAAAGGAGTAGCCCTGGCTCTGTCTCTCCCCCTAGCTTTGGATTAGCCGGGAAGGTGCCCACACTCGGTGGAAACAAGGGAGAGGGGGAAAAAATGATGGTGCAGAAAGGGAGCATCCCTGCCCCGCTGCAGAGGCAAATGCTGTTCTCCTCCCGCTGTACCAGATTTATGCAGCTGCAGAGCCTTGCTCAGTGCTGGCCCCTGTGCACATAACAGGGAGGAAGCCCCAGCCCAGAAGGGAAGGATGGGGCAAGAGGGAGTGCCCCGCTAGAGGCTGCAAAGACCCAGAAATCATCAGACAGCCTCCACAGACGCAAGCCCCATGCTGCCCTCCGCCCGCGTCGGGTAGGAGCTGCTGCCCTTCCTCCCAGCCCGCGAGGGGGGACACGGTGCGGGTGCAGAAGCCCCGAGGCCAGAGCGCACTCCTGTCGGGAGCCTCGTGGCAGCTCCAGTCGGCAACCACACACCTCATGGGCTCCTCGGCCTCACCGCGGGCTGAGGTCTGCCCCATGGCGCCTACGCGAGCTGCCACTGCAGCCCCACGGGGACCGAGCTCTTCTGCTTGGGACAACACAATGAAAGCTCCGCAGGCAGCCTGGGAGGCCGGAGCAGAGCCCGGCACCCGCTCTGGCTCTGCCAGTGCCCCGCGCGTGTCCCCTCTGCGCACCTTGTCAGGGCACCGCGCACACAAACCCAGACACTGACAATAGCCTGCGGCCGCCCCGCACACAGACCCACTGCGCAAGAGCCACCTGTGCAGCGCTCCCCGCGCCCCCGCTGCCTCCCCTCCACACAGCCGCCCCTCGCCCCCAAGCAGCGCAGTCAGAGAATGAAAAGCGGCTGAAAGGGCGGCAGGAGCCGCTGCCCGCCCAGCCCCGTCGGCTCAAACCTCGCGGCGCAGCCAGCAGCTGGAGCCTGGGGCAGGAGCCCCCGGGAGCTGCCGTGCACCGGGATCCCACGCAGCAGCCGCTCGCGGGGAGCGCGGCGCAGGTTGGGCACGGACCTTTGTCTCTGTCTGCCTGGCTCGCTCGCTGCTGGAGGAGGAAGAGGGGGGCGGTGGGGGACAGCAAGCAAAGATAACACCCCTAGGAGGGATGTCACAGTCACGTTAATCACTTGGAATTCCAGCCAGCGCAGACCCGGGTGCTGCAAATATGGGCAGCAAATGGAGATGCTCAAAGCTCTGCAATAATTGGATCCTTTCACAAGAGCCAAGCCCAGAATCCAGCACAGGAATTCAGTCCCTGCTGGAAGTCGAGAGATCAAATACACCGAGAGGCAGGCACAGCACAATCCGTGGCCACTGCTGTATCCCGATCCGCAGCCGCCCCCTGCTTCCCGCTCTCCCCCCCCCCCAATTCCTTTGCACTGCTCTAATCTCAGGTATCCGCTCGGCACAGGGATGGCGTGGGAGCACCACGGCGCAGAGCCCGAGCCCCGAGCCCAGCACTGTCCCCTTCCCATCCAACTTACTCCACTTGTGGCAAGGTGCAGATAAGCTGCCAGGGGAAAAGAGGCTTTATCGGAGGAAAGCGTCGGTCTCAAAGCCGGGCCAGAGTGGAAGAGTGGCCCATGGAGAGGAGCCCCCCGGCGCCCCCGCCGCGCCAGAGCCCGTGTCGCACTGCCCGCGATAGCGCGCGCCCGGCACACGCAGCCTCCCGCTCGGCGCCTCAGCGGCGATGAAAAGGCACGGAGGCTTCTGCCAGAAAACAAAGAGGCAGCGGCAGAGCTGGGGGTGGGGAAAACTCTCTGCTGCCCAAGAGGATCCCTGCGGAGACAACCGGAGGCTGCCGGGCTCCGGTACCGCCACTCGCCCCCGCCAGCCAGAGGTGACACCCACTCACCCGGCCAAGGCGTCCGGAGGGGGCCGGCTCCGGGCGCCCTCCCCGAGGAAAGGCCAAGTGGGAAGTGCTGCAGGACGGGAGCCAGGCCCAGGACAACAGCTGGCCACAAGGGGAAAATTCCTCCAGGCTCGCAGCGCTTCCCGAAGAGTGGCGGCTTTTCACCTCGGGGTAACGGCGGCGTGCCACCGCTCCCGAGGGGACGGTGCGGTCGCCGTCACGCAGGCGAGCAGCGTGGCGAGGTTGGTCTGCAGGGCCCAATGGCCAGAGTTGGCCTTGGGGAAGCGTGACAGCCTCGCTGCCCATATTACCCCATGGCAACGGGGAAGGAGCCCCTTTGTCGCATGCTCTGCACCGAAAGCGAGACCCTAGTGGTGGGCGTCCATGCAGGGATGTGTCCATGGGCCCCACTTCAACCCCCCTGCTCTCCTGCCAACCTCTGGAGGTGACAGCCCCAGCAGCCAGACAACCACACAGACCAGCTGCTCCGTTCCAGGCCTCGCTGCCAACTGGAACCGATGGGATATTTTCCATTGCTAGCAGTTACCAGGTCATGTGGACATGCACCCAGGTACTGGACAGCCATAAGGAGCCTCACAGATCCTTACGGAGGGCAGGGTGCACTGAGCGACAGGGCTGCAGCGGGGGAGCCCCTCGAGGGAGCTGATGCTCAAAGTGCTGGGGCAAGAGGGCAGGACAATCTCAATGGCTGCTGGCCACGGGATCTCTGCTGTCTGTGCTCTGTTCCCTAGCTGGACACGCACCTCCTGCCCCTCACCACCCTACACAACCCCAGCCATTGCCAACGCCTTCATCCCGCCTTTCCAAGGCGGCTCCTCTCATGCTCCCACTCCCCATCACCACCCACACTGTTTGCACCCAGACACACAGGCCTCAGTCCCCTGAGGGGCTCTGATCCCTGCTCACAGCCCAGCCCTTGCCCTCCACAACCACCAGACCCTGCCCTGCGTACACACACCCCCACGCATGTCCCCGGAGGGCCCTTCACCTGTGCTCTGTCCTGTAGCTCCTCATCTCTGTAGCAAGTGCTCTAACTAACCCTCACCTTCTCCATCCCCAACTGCCACTCAACCTACCTCCAGCCTCGCCAGCCCAAGCCTCTTTGCTCACAACTCACGAGACCCACCAAGGAGGCCCTGCTACCCACATGGGAGAGCAACAGGAACATCCTACTTCCAACACCCCCTAAACTGTCCTAGGAGCACTGCAGACCAACGGGGATGGCCGCAGGGATGCTGCATTACCTGAAGCAGCTCTTGACACGGAGGCCTCAAAGCTGAGCGCTGGAAGAGGGAACTGTGCTGAGCAGGGCAGCAGGGATTGTGCAGCAGCGTGGGAACTGTCCCCTGCAGCACAAGCCCTCTTGCGATACACTTCCTATTACCGCAAGAGCCCTCCGAGGGAGGCGCCTGGGCACGGGGTGCTCGGGCCTCCGCTCGCGTCTCCAAGCTGCAGCCTGCAGATAAGGCTGCAGTGGCAGCGTTCAGCGGCTTTTCCATTGCCTGTGCTAGACATCGACATGTACGGGGGGAGGAAATACCCTGTATACATACACATGCACACCATCCACCTCATTTGCCCCTTTCCAGCTGCGATTTAGAAAGTCTCAAGCCTAGCAAAAGTCAAAGCGGGGATACTGAGTTCGGGCTCTGTACTTGCTTGACTGTAAAGTGTTATCACAGAGAAAGGGCATTTCCACGTCAGTTCAACATCCTACACCTTGTCAGACGAGGGCAAGGTCTGTCCTTCCAGCAAGCCTCAAGGAAGGGAGAGGGAATAGAGCTACTGGGACAGCAGGAACGGGTGTCACCACTGCCCCCTGAACACTCATACTGCTGTGCACACTGCAGGCAAGAGAAGGGGTGCACAAACTGCTTCTAAGGCAAACAAGGGGAGATGAGGAATTGGTGTGTCCACCTCCAATCCCAAGGCTCACCCAGGCCACAGGCCCACGCAGGGCAGCAGGACGCAGCACCGTCTCTGCTCCTACTGTTCCCCATAGAACTAGCAAACACCCTGCTCCACATGCACGGAATTGCCCCTTGGTTTTGCAGACAGCAAAACCCTCTGCTCCACACCCTCACCACCACCCTATAGCTAGGGCAGGGCTCTGGAATAGCAGCCCATGGCTCTGTGCAGCAACGTAGCTGGGCTGCCCATAGGGCTCGACACTGAGATGTGTGGAGACGGCAGCACTCACTCATGAAACCAAGGCCCAAGCAGTGCCTCATGTGAGAGGGAGGCCACAAGGGACCTGCCCTCGTGGCTATCAGGAAAGTGCAGCCTGTAGGGACACACAGCGCAGGTCATGCCGATGTATCAGCATCCTCCGTCTTTATGGAAGCGATAGGGAACAGGACTGGGATCAAGCCACAGCTGCATCCCCAGACAACCTTCCTGCACAAGGCAACTTCTCTGTTATTGCTACAAGCCATGCTTTGTCGCAAACCGTCAGCAGGAACAGGTAAAGCTCAGCAATCTCTGGAACCAGCTCTGCCACGGCAACTGGGCCAAGGAAGCCCTTAACCCTGATGGCAGTCATGCCACAAGGGATACAGATCCCCTGGCTCTGACATTCATAGGGAGATGGAGCCGGTAAAAGCCCTGACAGCTTTCCAAGGAATCCCCCACTGCCAAGCTACGCAGTGACCTACCCATGCACATGGGGACAGGCCTCAGGGGCCTCTCTTGGCTCAGCCTATCAGACCCTGCTGCTCTTGAGTGTTGTAACAGCGATATCCAAGTAATGCAACAGGGCCCAGGGTAGTATTGAGCAACAACAGGACTGCAGGGAGATGCAATTGGGGGCAGGGAGAGAGCATAGCCCTATGGCCCCATGGCAGCCCAGCACCAGCAAGCCCAGGGGACAGGCCTAGATGAGCAACTTGACAGGGGATCTGCAGACAAACAGAGACTCATGGGAACCTCCTAGACAGTGCAAACCCACATAAAAGTGTCTGGAGAGTCTGAATGTGGGGCACATCCTTCCAGTTCCTGCTGGATGGGGAGGCTCATGCTGCTGCGGGTCGGAGTGCCCAGGCTCTGCAACCACGCACAACCCCCTTTCCTCCAATTTGTTACCCTGGCAGAGTGGGATGAGGCCAGCACTAAAAAGCTTTTTAACATTTACACACCAGACATGGACTTCTGGAGCATTATACGCCATGGTCAAAGTTAGGAGACTCAATAAATTGCAGAACGGAGTCGTTTCTGAAGACAAGGCTGAGGAGGCTGCCAGCAGCCAGCCCTGCAGAAGGACAGGATCAAGAAAAGAGCAGCCATGAGAATAAAAGGCTGGCAAAGCAACAGAAAGTACTGGGAGCACGTAATTCTTTCCAGACAGTCCTCTGGGCTCATCTCAGCCTCCATCTGCTCCCTATCTGCTTGGGATGGTCAGGCAGCTGGAGCCTTTAGAAGGACGGCTGGTGACGTCCCCTCCGACCGCCGCTGCCTCTGCACCCGAGATGGGCTCCCCAGGGAAGATCAACCCGGAGCCCTCTCTCCTGGAGCACCAGGGCCAGCGGCCTCTGCAGCCTCCTGGCAACGTGAGCATCCCCTGCAGATCACAGCCCTGTACCGCCGGCCCAGCAGGGCGGGTGGGTTTTTGCCTTGTGCTTTACTGCCTCAGTGCCAGAGTCAAACTGCTCAGACCCACACAGGTAGTGAAAAACAAAACAAGAAACACAAAACCAAAAATCCCGACCTCTGGAGAGAAGAGTGTTCCAGGTAAGGGTGGTGGAGGCGGAGCAATGCATGGGGGAATCCTGCTCAGGCAGTGCTGTTGCCCCCCAGCACTGCTGAGAGCCCGACCCATAATAAGGGCTGGTTCCTCCTGTGCCAAGATGCAGGAAAAGGGATAAAGGGAACAAAACCCCGAGCTCTCTGCTCACCTGCAGGCTGATCTAGCAGACCCTGACGTGTGACACTGTCAACTTCCCTGAGAAGTGCAGATCTGTGGGATGACACAGGTAGGAGGGGACTTCATGGGGTCCCTGTTCAGCCCTGCTCTAAGTGAGGCTGAACTTGAGCAGGTTACTCAGCACCTGGTCCCATTGAGGGCTGAAAGTCTCTAAAGTTGAAGGTTGCCCCCCTTGTCTGGGTCTCCTCTAGGGTTTGACTGCCCTCATGGGAAATATTTTTTTTCCTAAAATCTGTCAGGAATCTCCCTTGATGCATCTTGTGCCATTGCTTAATATCCTGTCCCTGGACACTTCCCAGAAGAGTCTCGTTCCGGCTTCTCTCCAAATCCCCATCAGGCGGCTGCCGACGAGATCCCTTTGCTTTGCCTTCCCTTGCCCAGGCTGCCTGGCCCCATGGCTCTCAGCCTGCCCTTCTTCACTCCGACCCACAGCCCCTTGGCACCTCAGCTGAGCTCTCTCATTTCTCCCCATCTGACTTACCCCTTGGGAGCCCCAAACCTCCTCTGCAGATGCCATAAGCAGTTCAGCTTCAGGGTGGGGAAGGATGAAAAGGGAGAGAAATGCATTAGTCTGCAATTAGTCACACACTGGGTCCGGGAGCGTTGGATCTGCGCAGGCCTCAGTGGCAGCCACACCTCAGTAGGAGAGGTACCGTGCTGGGGACATGGCCCCCCATGAGCCGGGATAGGGCCCCGCATTTCAAGGAGGGGGTGGGAAAATCCGTGCAATGACAACACGCTGACCTGTTGACACAATGGGGACACAGAGCCAGGGCTCTCCTGCAACATCCTCTTCAAACAGCACCTTGGAGGAGCTCTCAGCCAGGCTGGCCTCATCCAGCCCTGACAGAGATGCTGAGAGGCAAACTCAGTAAGGGAGCATCCTCGTTCTCCGTTCACCCTGTCCGCTTGGAGGAGTGGCAGAGGGTTAACCTGCGAGAACTGAGCCCACAAGCTGTGACAGACAAAGCAGCTCACTGGGAAGAGGGAGCAGCCCCTCGCGGCAGGAGGGAAGCCACTCTGCCAGGCTCGGCACAGGGACACCACCATGTCTTACCCAGCAAGACGCACCACCGCGTGCAAGCTCATCCTCCTCTCAGCTGGACAGGCTGCAAACAGAGCGTGCTGCACCATGTCAGCCTGCCACAGCCCCAGGGCAGCTCCTCCAGGGCATCTCTGAGGAAAGCTGGAGCCTCTTAACCTCCATCCCTCCTGGCCAAGCACGTAGCCAGGGAGCACAGCAGGTCCCGGGCAACTGAGCCCTGCAGACCCCAGAGACACAACTTGCCACAACATTGAAAAAACAGTGGGGACTGATTTGAGAATTTGATCCACAGCTCTGCTTGCGAGAGACACTAAGTGTAGTTTTCAGTTCCTGTCACAGTGTGTCCATATCAGCCTGTACCCAAGGTGAATCCCAAGTACCTGCTCCAAGAAGTTCGGCCCTAAATACACAGAGCTTTAGCTGTACTGCTGGGGCACCATATGGCTCCAGGAAGCGACGGGCAGCACCTTCTGAAGGAGTCACACTGGCAACCAGCTAGGAGAGACAAAAACAAGACAGTCCAGAATAGGACCCTAGATGTGAGAAGCAGCCCTCCATGACTCCCTCAATCATCCTCACAGAGCCCAGACCACAGAAGGGCTTTTACAGCCAGCATCCCCCTATGCCCGCAGGCCTGCAGTGCATCATCTCACACCGGTTCTTCCTGTGTACCATGATCACTCATTACAAAACTATCCATTTATCCTTCTCTGTCCCAGCAGGGATCATTAATTTTCCCATCCTCCTCCCACTCCCTGAGCACAGGGGAAGGTTAGTGGACAGGATGTGACCGGAACAAAGACCTGCCCCATTTGCCCAGGGCTGGCTGCACATCCCACAGCCTCCGGAGGACAAGGACTCACCCCGGGTACCGGAACTACCTGGTCATTCCTTCTCAGAGCCTGTTGTCTTCAGTCTCACACCGCAGGCTCCCCAGGCCAGCCGTGTACTGGAGGGGAGCGCAGAGCACAGGTTCGGCACGTGGCCAAGCCAGATCCCAGGAATCCTGGCCGTTGCCCCTGCTCCGCTGCCCAGACCGTGCCACGTCTGCAGCGGCCGCAGGAGCCGTGCTCACCTGCCGAGCCCTGAGGCCTTCTCGGCTCTCCCCCAGCACCCTCGTCCCACCGCCCGGAGCCGCAAGCCCGGCCTGCAGGGCCCCGGCTCCCTTAAAGCCCAGCCCTGGGAGGGCACCTGCCTCTGGCTTCCCGCTGACTCACTGCCCCGTGATTCACCCCTTCCTCCTGCCTGACTCACCCCTCACGCCACAGCCCTGCCACGGCCGTCGGGGCAATGCCACAAACTCTGCAAGGCAGCAGGGCCGGCAGGAAAACCAGCCAGACCACACCAAGCACCTTCATCTCCCGCAGCAGCAGGAGCAGAGACGGCACCGCTGGCTCCAATCTGCCACGGTGAAGGACAGGGCAGTACGGCAGCCCAGGGCTGCTGCCATTGCAAGTGTGGCCAAGATAAGGAGAGGCCGGGGAAGGGCTTGCTCAAGGCTCCCAGGCGCTTTACAGGCGACACTGGCACTTTATCAGGGCTTTGGCAGCCTGTCCGCCACCCCCGGCTCTGGGCGGGCTCCCCGGACGGGCCGCGGGCAGACCCATACACCCGCAGGCAGACCCATACACCCACTCCCTGGCCACCTTGGGTACAGTCGACATCTACCCGCCCAGGACAGGCCTTTTCTCCACCTGGGTCTCCAGGTGGTTGCAAAAGACAGAGCTTTGAAGCCCAAGGGCCTCCCTGGGAGGGGAGGAGGGGGCCTCTCCATGCAGCCGAACACCCGGCTCTGACAAACACCAGGGTGGGCAGGGGGTGACCAAGAGGCGAGCACAGAGCTCGGGCAGGGGGACACTGCTGTGAGTGTCCTGGGAGGCAGGAAGAGTTTTCTCCTACAACAGGGCTTTGCTCACTGGCTTCAGCTAGCGCCGCGGTCCTGCAGGGCCTGCAGCCTTGCCCGAGCCCCAAGCCCAGTCAGTACAAGCTACATGTGTGATGAGCCCGTCTCTGCAAACAGCTTCTCAGACTAGCAATTCCCTTAATGCTAGGGGCAGCGGCTCAAATAAAACAAGCTTTGCCCCGAATCCTCTCTCTTCACACTCACCCCAGCATCATTCCCTTCCAAAGGCTCTTCTAAACCCAGCCTCTTCCTTAGAAAGGGCCGGAGGAGATGGAGGCTACGGCAGGAGCGTTGCCCACCCCAGCCCAGCGAGAGCTGCAGCACAAGCCTCGCCACTGCCGAGCGGCTCCGCGTACCAGAGCGCATCCATCTGCGTCAGGGAGCACGCAAGGGAGCAGGCACGCGCCAAAGATGCCGGTCCGCACAACACGCCTGGCATGCGGATCCGCGCTGCTGTTTGCAGCAGGCACACCTCTGAAGGATCCACTTCCCACCGATTAGGGAGAAAAACTACAGGGATCAGACTTTCACACTTTCTGCCCCACATCCTGCAAGTCGGACACACGCTGGTGGAGGGCTCTGACCGCATCCACCCGGGAGCAGCCAACTGCAGCACTTGGCCCACAGCGACACGCAGGCGAGTCGGGACAGGCAGTGCTGGTGCTACAGGAGGACGAAGCAGCCAAGCACGGCGTCTCCAGCAGGGTCGCAGAGCCCCAGTTGGGTCAGAAAGCCCTGATATCTGGGAAACCGAGGCCAGAACAAACCCCTGCTTTGGCTACAGCCGCAAGGACGTCCGAGGCTGCAAGGTCACATTTTTAATAGGGACAAAGCATGATTTTCTATCAGAGTTCAGCACTATCTGCAAAAAAATGCTGATTCAGTTAATGAATCTCCCTGGGTGTTTACACTGCACCCACTGCTTCCTGATCCTCACAGTACACTCATGGAGCCTCTCTCCCTTTTCAGGGAACAGTAAACCAAAACCAGGAATCTCAACCAGGGTCATACAGGAAGCTGGCGACTTCCACACACACCACCCATCCTTTGGCCAGGATGCCTCAGTCCCCAGGGTCCCGTTTGGTGAGGCAGCATAAGAGCTTTGCACTGCTCTCTGCATGTCCTCAGCGAGGACATGAGCCACCACCATCACAGCGCCACCAAGGTCACAGAGCTGGGTAAGCTCCTGAACAAACTTCAGTAGGACAAGCACAGTAATTAAAATGGATGTACTTGAATCAACTGCCAGTATCAAACAAGATGGTCCTCCCTGCAAGCCCTGAGAGCCTGAGCGAGCAGAGAACCTCTGCGAGCTCCTAGGCCAGGCTGTCTGCCTGCTGTAGCCCCAGGGAAGAGGAAGGGTGAGAGCAAACCCAGGGATGTGCCCGACATCCAGTCGGAGCAGCTAGGGGACTGCTCTGATTTGAGCCAGATGGCAACAGTTCCCTAAGATCAGCTCCGCATTTGTGAATAACAGATCTAACACGGCACCCTTAATACCCTCCCTCAGCCAGGCTCTGGGAAGAACAGACAGGAGCTAGCTGAGCTGTGCCTGCTTTTGAGGTCTCTCCCACACCAAGCAGGATCCCTTGCAAATTCCTCGTGCTCCTCTTCTACAGCCCAAAGGGCAAAATAGACCAGCAGCGCATCCCTCCACAGGGCAGAGAGAGCATATTTCAGGCCAGCCAGCTGGTAACCAGCAGCAGAGAATTACAGAATTGCAATTACAGAAAGAGATATTCAGTCTGAATGTGGATGAGGGTAGTTTGCTAAGCTGCAAGAAGTAGGTGAAGTTGATCCTTCAGCTGAAACGCTTCCTGCTCACAAGGGCTGGCACACACAGTATGGGCTTGAGAAAGAGCCACCTACTAAGGTGAACAGAGAAAGTCGCTGCCTCCAGGAACTCCTTGCTAGCTCTTCGCTGCCTACGTTTCTCCCTGCCCAGGGATCAAAAAAGGAGAAAAACCTCAATGCCGCTAGTTTACATACTGCTGCAGTGACCTGCTCAGTAAGAGTACAGAGCTGGAATGAAGCATGTGCCTATCTCTGCTTCCCCACTCTGCCAGGGACCTAGGGAGATGGGTAGGCTGGTCCCCAGGGCTCATGGAATATTCCTGGAAGCACTTTTAATCTCCTGACCAGANAAAAAAAAAAAAAAAAAAAAAAAAAAAAAAAAAAAAAAAAAAAAAATCACATCCAAGGTTATCTGTTCCAACATAAAGGACCAGATGTGGAATTTCTTTAAATAAAAGCTTAGATTGGGGAGCACATGTCTGTGGCAAGGGATGAAGCTGAATGGCCAAGTGTCTGCTAACCCAACCTGGAAGAGTTTTAAGGATTAAATTTGCCTTTTCTGGTCAGTAACACGAATTCAAGTTTGCTAAAAATGGAAAGCACGCCGCGTGGCTCGCAGCTGGCGCTTGCCCTTCCTGCGAGCTGGAAAACCCCATGGTCTTGGCAGCCCCGAGCAACCCGCCGGCGGGGGGGCCGCGCACGTTGACTCAGCACATCCTGCAGCCTCCTGCACGACCTGCGCGCGCTGCCCGGCCGGCTCACGCCACCCCGCGCTCCGCATGGCAGCTCGCCACCTCCTCTTCCCACCTTGCCGTGGGGAGGGAAATGCAGCTTCCAGCTGGCCATCCCTCCCCTCCTTCATTTGCTGTGCCCCACGTAGCAGCCCACAGAGACAACGCTAAGCACAAGCGCTAGGAAAGCAGCTAGACTAGGGCTTTCCTGCTTAACTACACACGTAAAATCCAGTCCTAGCCTGGGCAGGTCATTTTAAAGGTCAACTTCCCTCTTCTGTCAAAGCAGAACCTGCCTGCAGGCACTGGGGACTGCCGCCTCTTCTGCACTTTGGAGGTGCCCTCCCTGGGGCAGGGCCTTCCGCCGCTGCTCACGCAGCCTCCACGTGCTTGGAGTGGGGCAGAGCACCCGGGTGCTGACAGCGCTGGCACTGCTCAAACCCATGGGGGAGCAGCTGCAGGCATCTCCTCACCCCACACTTGGATATCTCTTACAAAACACCTGCCTGCCCCCTCTGCCAACCCCTCGGGCGAGACAGCCTTAACGCTCTTCCCCGCAGGACGCTTCCAGCAAGAAAAGGCTCTTCCTCCTTTTCTCCAACAAAGTTCCCCACAAGGATACTTCCCATCAGGACTGTTTCCTCCATCTCATCATTGGGCCTTCTCTTCCTCCGGGCTCAAGCTCCCACTTCCTTTGCCCTTATCAATGCAGCCATCTGTCCTTATCTCCCAGTTAGTGTTACCAGACTGTGCTGATGGGACCGTGTGTCCCCTCTCAGCCTGACCAGGTCAGGGAAATTATTCTGCATTGCAAAAGGGCAACTCCTCATAGTATTTGCCACAGCACTCAACAGATTAACTAACAGCCCCAACATCAGGGACAGGAATGGCAGAGCACAGCTCCACCATTTTCACATCAAGGAGTAAGATATGGAGAAGTCCTGTGACTCACCTGGAAACCTCTGGGCAGAAAGCCTAAGTACACAATCCAAGCCTCCTGGCTCCACTCTTACGCTCAAACGCTCATGCACCTCAAGATTCAGTGCCAATTTTCACTACTCTGGTCTCAAAGCTATTCCAACTTGCCCTCACCCTCCCCGCTTTTTTTCTTTTCTTTTTTTTTTNTTTTTTTTTTTGGCATGTTCCAGTAAAGACGTATAAACTCATCCTTAGCTCACAAGGCTGGACCACAGCATCTATGCAGAGGCCTGAGTTTGGCTCTGCGTTTTCACCACACACCTCCAAAGGCTCTTTGGGGCCTGGCCCATCAGACAAGGCCTGTTAAGGCTTCCTGAAACGAGGCCCTAAGTGCAGCCTCTGCTCTTCAGGGGGGCACCAAGGAGACCAGCATCCCTTATTATGTATAGATTTGGGGCAGTAGCAAATCACCACCCACCTACATTGCAGATAAAGAGGCTGATGATGAAGGATCCAGTTCACACAATTCACTAGTGTTATTAAAGTTTACTGTTTCTCTACTGCATTTATCATGATCACAACCAGGTTAAGAGTTGTTAAGGCTGTTGTCTGGTTCAGCAGGATCACCAAATGGGAAAGCAAAGCTCAGGCTGTGAAACAGTTGTGCACTGCTCACCTACACACTTCCTGGGATCTCTCTTCAGCTTCAGGTCACTCATTTGCCTGTTTGTGTCTTCCTGGGGACACCTGAAGAAGAGATCCTTCCAGTTCCCCCTGGCAAAGTGAGTTCAGGTGGTATTTCCTATTACTACCATCTGAAGCACCATATTCACTTCCTCCCCTCTCCCAGCTGTATTTCCCAGGACACAACCTATTAGACTAAATTCATTATCCCCTATCACTTCATAGCGCTGTCTTTTCATTTCTCTCTTAATATACATCTGAGACATATCAAGTTCCAGACAGGCTCACTCAAAAGGCAATTCCATGCTTTTCCCTTGCAAAGATTTCTATGAGAAGTCACACGTTTTCTTTTAAGTGCTTAGGGAAAAATTATCTAGGGCTTTGGTTGCACCTTTCTCAAGCTCTGGAGGATGACATTCCCGACACTGTTTGTGTTGGTATTGCGCCATCAGCAAGCCAGTGTTTGGAGTTGCCTTGTAGGGATGCTTTCAAGTGCAAAATGTCTTTTCTTATCCAAAAGCAACCAGCAGATGAGTACAGGCATTTCCTGGCACACTGTTATTCCTTGCTTCAAGCCTCTGCTGCAAGACAGAGCTCTCATATCAGCCTTCCTAACAGACACATCACTGGGTTTTCTTTGGTTCCTCTAGCAGTATGATATTGTAGAGAAACACAATTAAAGGGAGACATAATTTGTAATAAATCATTCCTACTGAACTGCCAGGAAAAGAGCTGCAGAGGAGAAAGAGGAGAGCTATTCCAAATTTGAAGTCTATTCGCTCAACCAATACATGCCATGAAATAGTCCTTCAGCTACAGGAAAGAGGCACAGCAGTAAGTGAGGCACTTTCAGAAAGGCAGCCTGATACTATAAATTCATGTCTTCTCTCTATGAAGACTCATTACATGGCCACGACAGGTCATGGCAAATCCCTCTAGGTCCCAGGGGCTAAGCCTAGGGGAGAGGTAGGCAGGCCAGCGCAGGACAAAAAACTAACAATACGCTAGTTTCTCAAATCTGTTAATATTTTCAGCTGTTGCATGCTCCTAGAAGATGAATTGGAAAACAAGAATATCTCAGACCTACTACTCAATGTCACGACTACTTTCTTTTACTGGCAGCCAAGCAGAGGGGACCAGAGGAATGGATTTACTCTCTTGCCCACTACTGGTCAAACTACACCCATCTCAACACTGATGGAAACACTGGCATAGAAAGGCTGTAAGGGAAGGGCTGACCTGTCTGTGCTACCTTCTTCTCTGGGTAGCTCCAGCACTGCTGATTGGCAGTAAGAAAACCTCAGTACAGACAGCGCAGATATTCTCCGAGACGAGCACAGAGCTGACTCTGATGAACTATTCTTTATGCGTCTAGCAGACAGTGATGGCTGCAGAGCACCACTCTGCTCAACTATCTTGTCACAGTTTAGGGAATGCAAGTAGAAATGCCCGCCGAGCCAAAGTTTCTTTCCAGGCTCAAGGACTCACCTTTTCTCTACACTGTTTCAACAACAGCAGCATTAAGGTTGCTGCTGATGCCCAGAAGGGCATTAGCCAACTTTTCAGAGCGACGCTGTTCAGCATGGTGTCCCCACCTGACTATTAGCAGACACACATGTTCCAGACCAGCCTAGGAGAGGGCAACAGAGAAATGCGGGGTGTAAACGCACAGCACTTTCCAAACAGGACAGCTCAGCTAGAAGGAAATCTCTCTCGGCTGCCTCTCCCTAAATGCTTATTCCAGCGCTGCATGTCTAACTCCTCCCTGAGCTGGTAGCTGACAGCATGACCCCACTGCCTTTGGGCTTTTCTGTTCCTTTGTGCTATGCTTAAAAATGTATAGAATGAGCAGGCAAAACAGAAAACGAGGGAGCAGCATTCAAAAGATGACACAACTGTAACTCAAGTCGCAGCACTCAGAATTTCCAGTCTTAGACAAGGATCTCAGCATGCTAAATGCAAAACAAAACCCTCAAACCCTAATCTCTGTCCTAAAAGCTAGCAAACAGCCTACCAGCACACACACACACACACTTCAGAGCCTTCTCCACTGGGCTCTGCTGCCATTCCATGGTATTTCACAGTACACCTGCGGCCTCAGACTGGAGGGAAAAATTGGAAACACCAGGCTACGAAAATGCACTCAGAGGGAACTACTGTTTGGCTGGATTAATTTTGGTCACACTCTGACATTACTGTGCTTGGAATGTTTTGTAATGCCCGGTCTAGCACCAAGTGCTGAAGGTCAAATTCATTAAGAGCAGTTCTTGAACTGTCATTTTGAAAATACCCTTGATGCCACGTAATGCCAGCCTCACCTTCCCCCACAAGAAGGGAGATTCAGTGGCCAGCCCAGAGCGAGAGCAGGAACCGCTCAAGCTGTTCTCCTTTGTAAAGAACAGGAATGTTATGGGAAGTTGGAGGGAGGAAGGGCACAGCTGTCTGTCACGAGCAGCTTTCACTTAGGCTCTATGTTCCAGTTTCCATCTACCTGTTTGTCCTCCCTTGGGAGCACCAGGGTCTGCACGCCAGGGAACATTTTGCAGACAAGTCTAACACATTTGGGAGTTTACAATCGTTGGGACTGTAGCATAGGACAGAGTTGGGCAGTCTATACACATCTTAGAATCACCCTTAAAAGCGATGCTTATCTGCTTATGGCAGACTGCGAAGAGGGAAATAGCTTTCCTTGGCACTCCTAAGGTTTTGTATTGTGGGTCATGGGTGGAATGAGGGCTCACAGCTCGGGCAAAGGATCACGACATTTGTGAATACAGAGATACTCAGGTAGCCCAGACATGTATCCTTTCCCGTCCAGTTCAGCATGAACACCTAATCCCAGCTGAAATCCCACCACAAACACCGCAACAGTGTCTGTGTTACACCTATAGCAGCCCCACATGTCTGACCTGCACAAGTTCAGAGCATCCTCTGAAAGCGACACGTGCTCTTTACCGTTCAGGACTGGGGACAGACCTGGAGGCAGGATGTTGTCATTCCCTGCAAGCAGTGACCTTTGAGGAGGACAGTGAGAGAGGTTTACAGCTCCCACCCTGGAACATGTTAAGATGAACGAGTTCTGCTTGCTTCCAGGCAGTCCCTTCCCCCACTCCAGCACTCAAGGCTTCAGGCACTTTGCAGAGGACAGGTCAGGTCCCAGTCACACTTGCATTGTAGCCAGGCTGCAGCTCGGCTTCCTGACTTATTCCCTCTGCGCATGGACCTGGACGATGCTCCCTAGTAACAGGAATGGGCCCCCCTGCCAGGGTCTGGTAAGGGGAATGCCCCTAGGCAGCTTCAGAAATGTTTAACTCTTCCTTTACCTGCTCTAGGCGTGAGTCTCAAGGTCGTATCACACAGTTAATTAGAGCTGCTGCTTTCTATCAGCCTACAGATACCCTGGAGCAAGGCAAGCAGGCTGCATGGAATGGGCAGCACGGCACAGAGCCAGGCATCCTCGGGAGATGCAGAGATGGCCGGATCCATCGACACCGATTACCTGAGGATGAGCAAGGGCAGCAACATGACACACTAGTCCCTGTGATTCAGCGAATGGGTTTAGGAGAGCGGCTTCTTTTGGGCTGGGCCTGCTCTGCAACTCCAGGCTCCCGACAGAACAGGCCTCCAAACAAGAGCTGCCTCCTTGTCCCCCGGCGGGGAGGAACTGGGCAACCCGTCCCTCCCAGCCAGCTACCCCGAGGCGGCTCCCAAGGGGCCTGGGCAGAAGAGCTCTGGGGGGCTCTGCATGCCGAGTTAGCTCGCAAGGAGCCCCAAGGCACGGAACACAGCATGGAACCGGGATGGGATGGCAGGACGGGATGGCCGGCACGCAGGGATGGTCGGCTCCATGCCGGGGAACATGGCTGCCAGCGGCGCGTTGCCATAGCGACCCCGAGCCCGTCCCGTTGCCTCACGGCATTGTGCAGGCTCCCCCAGCGCCACTGTCCTCATCCCCGCGCTTGCCCCGTGTCACCTGCTCCCCAAAGGAGCACAGCGGGTTGGAAGTGCCACCCTCCCTTCCCTCTCACTGGTCCCACCGCATGGCACCGACCTAGGCTGCTCCCAAAGCACCATATGGGACCCCTGGGCAGCCAGAGTGGAGGGCACAGAGAACCCCCCGGCTCTCAGCCCGCAGTGCATCGCAGCAGGGAGGACGCTCCTGTCCCAGCCCATTCCCACGTTAGGCAGATCTGCTCTTCTGCACTTAGCTTTGCTGTGGCTTGAACTGGAGACGAGACCCGGCTTCACTTCCTGTCCTAAAAACTGTTGTCGACTGTTGCTACGTGCTGTTAAACAATTATCCAACACAGTGTGTTAGCAGAGTTCCTCTGTCTCTCCTTTCCTACAGAGACATGAGATGCAAGGGAAAGACAGAAGACTCTGGTAACCTGCATTCAGGGGTGATGCCTGCCAACATCTTTGATGAATTATTTTAATGACTTAACAGAATGGATTTAAATATATATATGTCTGAAAAGCTCCACTTTCCTCCACGCTGCTGCTCCCTCCCTTGCCCTTCCCCAGGTCCAGGAAGACCCACCACAAATGCTTACATCATTTGACCATTCCAGCAGGAGTGAGTAAAGCCTCAGTCCTGATCCTGGGTGAGTCATGGGGCTCAGGAGACCATACAGTTTCCTTCTGATACCATTAACTATGTCTTGGCCCAACTTTATTTTTAGCCCACTGAAAACTGCAGAACTATGTCTTGCCTCAACCTGAAACTTAGCAAAGCTCAGCACTAACCTCAGCTCAGCTGGGATACGTGACAAAAATAACATGAGCAGGTGGACACCCAAATGCTCAGAGGGGCCAAAACTTTTGGGTAAATAAACAAGGGAGAGGCCAGAAGGTGTCACCCCGTGCTGTGCTTGGTTGGAGAATGTCAGCAGCAGATGCCACGCTGCCATCCAGCCATATACAAAAGGCCAGAGTGGTGCTCACATCTCTTTCTGTGATGGGTCTTGGGGTATTTCCACACCCAAAGGCTTTGTGGCAGACTGCATTCCAGGTGGATGCATCCACCGAGAGCAACAGGAACTGACTGCTGTGATAGAAGGCATGCTGCATCTTTGGGAAAGCAAAGGCAGGGAAATTGGTAGCTTCCTTCTGTGCAATGCACAGAATCCAAGTTTCCTCCTAGTACCTAAAACACTATGGGCCTGCAAAACCTCTGCACACTAGGATACAGGACTGGCACAGCTCTAATAGAAACAGCAGGATAGAACACAAATAGGAGTTCAGAGAGACACAGGCAACGCTCAGAGGCCTAAAATTAGCCCCAGCAGATGATCCTCTACTCCATTCTTAGGAGCAGGGAGAACTGAACAAGGATTCAGCTGTCCCAACACTCCCAAGAACTTACCCAGCCTACTGATAACAGGCACAGTAAGGTAGAGGGGATTCCTCACATAGTTCCAGTGCCAGTGCCCAGGAAGAACCCGGATCTCCATCTCTGAAGCGGCAGCAATATTTCTTTGGCATTTCCTGTGGAATAAGACCTAGTACTAGATCAGCTAGTAAGGCTGGACAGTGGCGGCCAGAAAGTGCCAAAAGCAGACCGGACAGCGTCACGCTGACTGCTTTTGGTTGAGGTTATAACCCCCTCTTCACCAAGTCTATGGGGCTTCACACAGACTAAGGGTGTCACATCTCATTTTTGTCAAAGGCACCAAAAATCTACCCAAGGGTCTGCAAAGTAGGGCTAAAGGAGTGAATGACCTGGCAAAGAGCCCTGCATCCTGGCCCCAACTTCCTTGGCAGACAAGTCAGAGGAAGAACCACAGGGAAAAAAAACAAGGAATTCTTGCCATCTGCTGGGCTTGCTCTCCCAACAGAGCTCTGTCATGTGCCCTACAAGGCAGCTCCCACACATAACCTCTCCTGGCTGAACTGCACTTGAGCATTCAAGTATGATAAGGGCTCAGTTTATTTTCCAAAGGTGAGGTCCTGCTGAAGGCACTCTTCCCCGTGGGAGCACACTGTGCAGGTTGGTGGGCACTACTGCATCCTATGGCACACAAGCATCCAGACACAGGCACGTGGAAGGAAGTTCACCCCATCACAACCTGCGTCTTTCAGGTCACTTCAGACCAGTGAGGCCTGATCTCCAGATTCCTTGACAGTGGCAACAGAAAGGCCACCAGTTCTCCTGAAATACTTCTGAGCCTCATTTACCATGATCACAGGCCTGGCCTCCTTTCTAGAGTTAAAAGGGCTTAAAAGGTACTGCCTTTGAGCTTCCTGACTGCTTGCAGGGCTCAACAGTCTTAAGAGGACAGGTCACAGACCTGCCCAGTGAGGCAGAAAGCAGAAACATCCAGGTAGTTGGGCTCTGTCAACACCTGCTGCAGTGACAGCAGCCCCACAGAGCTGACCCAAGCACTGAGGAGAGGGAGGAGGACAGGACAGTGTTGCCAGTGACTATCACACTGCCATGGTAAAGGAGGGGAAGCAGGTAACGAGCACACTGGTTCTAACCTTGGTATAGGTTGGAAAAGCAGCTCTCGGCTGTCAGCAGCCACGTCGTGCTCTGGGAATTGCTTGTTCCGGCTGGGCTGCCTGCAAAGACAAGCGCACATTGCAGAGAAATGCATTAAACGCGGCTGGGAAATAACACACAAGGAGACCCCTGAATAGCAGACAGCAACTGCTCACATCCCGAGGCAGGGAGGCTTGTGCCATGCACAACCCTGAGCACTCCAGCATCTTAACATCCCATTGCATCTTTCACCAGTGCCAAGAGGCCCCCTGTAGTTACAGCCCCCCCATTTCTCCCACCTCGACACCCCAATTCCCTGACTAACTCCGGGTGAATGCGCAATCCCCAAAGAGCCAGAGCAGGATCCCTGGGGATGGCTGCTATGGTCACATTCACTGAATGAAGTAGGAAGTAAAGGACTTTTGACTCTCTCGGCTTTATTCTCTCCCACCCTCTGCAGCTGTGCTTGGCTCCGCCACACAAGGCTCGGCCTGTCCTTGGGTGGGTGACTGGCATATGGTTTGGCTGCTAGCACTCGCTCTCACTATGGTCCCCGGGAGCTACCCACTAAATCAGACTGCACAACACAGAGCCGCGGCAGGAAGGGCCCAACTTCGCTGCCGGCTAAGCCGGAGCTCTCAACACCCTCCACAGACGGAGCCAAACCCGACACCGTAGCGTCTCCTGGGCTACGGCGAAGCGGGGAAACGACAACTGCTTAATAGAAACCTCCGCGAGGCTGCCAGAACTGCCACAAAGACGCTGTTGGAAACTCCTCCCCGGCACTGTAATTACAGCCTACTGGAGATCACGCTGTGTGGGCGCTAGGCCCTTGCGCCCAGCAGGCCTTGGAAACCAGGACGATAACAACGTCCCCAAATCCGTGCGCGGCCCGCAGACGGCGCCGGCCTTGCGGAAGGGCAGCCCGTGCGCAAGCCGCACGCGGCGTGTGTCCGTGTACCAAAGAAACTCCGTGCGTTCCCTGCTCTGCCACGCTGCCTTCCAGGCAGGGCTCTCTGAAGGCTCCCGGCCGCAGCAGCCCTGTGACACGACCCGCTCTGGACACCACGGCGGTCCTGCCACCCACATGTGCCCTGGCCCAAGAAGGGCCTGCGATCCATCCCGCAGGGCCCGGCTGAAAATGCACCCTGGCAAGGAAGCACTTGCCCCAAACGGAGCGAGGCCAGGAGATGGGGATTATCACTTCAGCTCTTGCATAAAGGGCTTTGAATCTTTGCTAATTTCCAATAACAAGAATCACAGGGTTGACATCAGCCTTGGCCTGGGACAAGGATTCATTACTGAAAAGCACTTTGGGCTGAATCGCCACCCCTACTTTCTATGGCACACAGGGCTTCTTTGGAGGCTTCCCACCCGGATATTGTTCTGCCATCACACTGCTCGGCTGGGGAGCAAGGCGGGGGGGTGTTAAGGACACAACAGGGGCGAGTATGACTGCAAACCACCAGCCAGTCCTGCAAAAGCTCCCCGAAATGCAGAGCGTCAAGCCCAGCTGCTGTTCATTCAGGATTCAGCGTCAGCTGAGAACACTGGCAGAATCACAGGGAAATATATTCACTGGCAGCTAAGCACTCACGAGACAAAGCAAACGGGGCTGAAAGAGAGGAGAAAAGGGAAGACAAAGCTTTGCAAGGAAGTTTCCCAGCCCAAGGCAGCAATTTTAAAGCAAACTCCAAACTCTGAGAGATCAAAATGAATTACCAGAGGTTACTGGCACCTGCTTGACTTGTGCGTGGTCACAGGCAAAACCAAAAAAATAAATTGTAAGACTCGGTCAAATAAAAGGGCTTTAGGAAGCAGAAGTGCCAGGTGCTGCAGACAGAAAAGATTAGAAACAACCAAGCCCACACAGCCCAGCAGAGGAAGGGGGACCCTCTAACGCGATGTGAGGTGGAGAAATATCAGGAAAAATCCCCCCACAGCAGAACCGCACTGCCAAAACCCGAGGAGGGCATCCCCCACAAGCCATCTGCTAACGTACAAATGACTCCCTTTGGGAATTCTCTTGCTGCCCTCCACACCTGTCCTGCATCAAACTTGACTCGTTAATTCCTCCAGCTGTGATGTCTTCGATAAATTTCACAAAAGCTAAGCTGAAAGGACACTGAGGCCATCATTTTTCTAACCAAAATGGCTCCTTATTTTCCCTCCCACATCTGTCATCCCATATTTAAAGACTACAGAAGTGAGTCGTCTTAGTTCAGACCCAGAAAGACTCCTGGTTCTCTAGGCACAAAGTAAATTATGGGGTCTCCCAAATACCAACTTGCAGGAGCCTGACTAATAACCAGTCCCTCAAACCATCCTTGGAGACATGGAAGCAGGATGACAGCGCCGAGAGCAGACGAGGTCTGGGTGTTTGTGCCTGGTCTGAGAAGCAGAGGGCAGGGATGTGCCACGAGTGAAGGCTAGCAGAGGGCAAAAAGGAGGAAGGAGAGCAGGAGGGCTCAGGGATGGAACTTCCCTCCCACCTGCTCTGCCTGCCCAGAAGAAGCAAGACCTGAAATTGCCCAGAAAACAGTCTGGGAAAGCTCATCACTGCATCAGGAGCGCACAGGGCCTGCACACTCGGATCTGCCTGCTAAGGAGGCAACTGGGATGGAGGCAACAACCCTAAGAGCGAAATTAAAACCATCCCCCGAAGCCCCTGGGTGCCGGGGGGGGGGGGCGGAACAGCAGCGCGTGGGGAGCTCCTGCCCGGGGAGCCGAGGGGGCGACGCCAGCGGCGGCTCCCCTTGCGGCCGCGGAGCCTCC
>VWPW01028145.1:85286-102165 GCA_013389825.1 Crypturellus undulatus | reverse complement strand
TCCCCCCCCAGCCCCACAGACCGGGCCGACCTCGGTCCCGTGGACGTGGCCCCTTATGGCCTTAAAATACAGATAGTCAGGAATATTCATCAGGGAACAAGCGTTAAGGCCACAGGCGTTCGCTGCCGTCTGGGGGTGACCCTAGGCTGAGAGCAGCCCTCGAGGTCCAGCTGAGCTTGAAGCCTTCCCCGGGGGCTCTTGGGCTCCCTGGGGAGTCTCGCTGCCTTCAGCACGTTTGTGCAGACCCTGTGAGCGCCAGCCGCATCGCTGCTTATCTCGCTCCTCCGCACGCCGCGGATGCAGCGCTGCTCTGAAAATAGCGGGGACCAGCACTGTCAGATGACAAATATAACTAAGATCTTCCCTTCTGACTAGGGTAGCTGGATGCAGATTTGGGCGCGCTCCCTTTGCAGGGGCATCATTCCCGGGCGTGCTGCTGTGGACAGAGCCGCCCCCAGCACGCTCCAGTCGTGCCGAAGGAGCCGTCGATCCGGAAGGCCATTCCGCGCCCTGCTCCGCGCCTGCTTTCCTGCAGAAAGCAGCAACAGGCCTGGATGCAGGCACAAGCACGGGTCCTGCTGGCCCCTCAGCGTGGGGGTGCAGGAGGTGTCTTTTTAAATATCCCTCAGCTGCTCCAAACCCCCGGCTCCACAAGGATGTGCATTGTCTTCCCGCCGTTCCAGGTGCGATAGTAGGAACACGTCACCCATCAGCGGGACTTTGCTCCGGATGTTTCAGAAGCCACAGCCTCAAAGGAGGTGGCACATTTTCTTCCTTTCAGTATGGAAATGTGTGGGGCAGAGAGAAGCAGATTATGGGGCTGTGGGGCAGCTGTGGGGCAGCCCAGGCTGGAAGAAACAGTTGTGTTGTCTCACACTGGACACAACCTGGGCTGTTATGTTAAGCCTCTATTGAACGAAACCCCCCGCCTTAATTTTCCAATAATCACATCAAAATTGCATCAGCGAGAAAACCTACAGCCCATCAGAGCACTGATGAAAACAAGGGATTTGCACCCTCTACAGCTTGTGAGGCGGTGTCAGCAGCAGCCCCCCAGCTGCAGAAACCTCCATCCCTTCCCCTCTGGGGGTGCCTGAGAGCTCCGGATCCTGTTGGACCGCAGAGGAGATCTGCGCATCCTTGAGGTCGGCAGAAGCACCCAGCAGCAGCCCCTGCTCGATCCGGTGTGCACGTGCAGCCGTTTGCATGCGCAGGGCCCCGTTCTGGTGAGCAAGAGCCGCTGAAGAGCAGCAGGTCTCCTGCCTCCTCCGCAAACCCCGGCGGGGGTTTCCCGCACGCTCCTGGGGCAACATTCAGCTTTATTCCTTTTTGGCCAGAGCAGTTCTGCAGCGCCCGTATAGCGCCCGGCTAGGAACACACGACTGAAGAATGTTCGGTCCCCATCCCGTAGCCACTTGCACAGGCCGTTTTCCAGCCTAAAGCTCCTGAAACGAGTTTGCGGTTAACAAACGGTTAACGAACCATTATTGACCTGGACGAGAACTGAACTGGAACGACTTCAGTCGTGGCCGAACCCGCGGTGGAGCTGAACCCAGAAGATTTGCTGGTTCAGCTCCTCGGCTGCGGGGGAATACGGGCTCCTTTGTCCTTGGCGAGGATAATACGTTTCTGTTTATCATGCGGGCAGCGGAGGATTAACAACACCCCAAGTTTCTCACCTCCCGCTTCGGAGGGTTTGCGAGCGACATCCCTGCTGAGCACACTGTCCCTTAGCAACCTTCCCCGATTTTTAAAACATGCCCCAGTTCCAAAGCAGGATTAAGAGGCAGGATGTAAAAGCTCGCTTTAACAGGCGAGGTGGGGCCAGCTATTACCTCCGCTCCTTGTCTCCGGGCAGCTCATCGCCTCTCCCGCAGCACCCGATCTAGGCCAGCACGTCCCTCTCCACTCACCTTTCTGGGTTGTTTTGCAGATGGGCACGCGCTGCCTTTTTTGTTTTGTTTTGTTTTGTTTTCTGTTCCCATCTGACTCCCTATCCACAAACTCGACTGTGGTTGTCTGGTGGCAAAGAGAAACACGGGCCCAAGACAGCAGCCGTTCCGAGAGCAGCTGGAAAGTTCTCCAGAAGCTCGGAGGAGATGGGGAATGAGGGAAGTTGCTTCCCTGCAGGTACAGCACTGCTGTGGCTTTCAGGGATTTTCCTCTGCAAACCCCAGGGGAACCTGCATCTCCTTCACAGGGTCCCCACACTAAGACAACTCGGAAGACAGGGAGGTTTGCATGTGCTTTACACAGGCATCTGCAAGGCATGGGTGTCCTCCAGCCGCTTGCCTGCTGGAAAGGCGGAGAGGAGGGTGTTTTCCCAGGAAGATGAGGTGTCCCGGGCAGCGCATGGTGAAACAAGGTCCTTCTGCGGTGCCCGCAGGGCTTCCCTTTGAAGAGCGCAGGAGGCGACTCGGTGCCGCCGAGGTCGCTGCTGGGTTGGCTGTTGGCGCTGCCGGCCCGCGCGTGGCGCCGGGGCCGCCCAGCCGGTTCGCCGGGCCGGCTGCTCCGGTGGCTCCTGATGGAGAGGCTTTGCGCCACGGATCTCCAGTAGGATCCAGGGCTCTGCAGGCCAAGCCCAGTGAGGCTCCTGCTGTAGGTGCTGGTTATGGAAAGGCAGCTTCCCCACCACGCACAAACTTGTTTCAGGGATGTAAGTTTTGCAACATAAAAAGTGTTTTATAAAAGCACGTGTGTCTCCTCGTAGGATACAGCGTGCTCCCATGGGCTCCCTTGCATCACTCACTCTCCTCCCATGGGGCAGGCCGGACCGCACTGTGCACACCAGCCCGGGCCCATATGGGCAAGGCAAAGCAAGGAGAGGGCGAAGAAGGGAGCCCTGAGAGACCTGGAGCTCATCCAGGGAGAGACTGCGGGGGATCCTACAGTCCTTGGAGGAGCTGGTGGGAAAAGCTGTTGGGAGGCCCCTTGCAAGCTGCGCTGGCAGCAAGGCCGGGCCCTGGACGCGGAGCAGTGTCCCCGGCCCTCATCCCAGCCGGGGGAGGAGGAGAGGGAAGCCCAAGGGGGAGGCGCTGGGTGTCGCTCCCCCTCGCTGCAGCGCACGCGGGTGTCTGCTCCCGGGGCAGCTGCGGAAGGGCTTGTCCTTTAACCGCTCCTGCAGCCTCTGCACGTCCCAGCGCGACCTCGGGGCCAGTTGCAGTCGGCCAAGGGACTCCCGGCCACCCCCGGCACAGCCTCCACGCATTGGGGTTCTTCGTGCCTCCCGTCCCCTGCGGCGTCTCGCAGGGTGGGCAGCCAGGGGCCAAACCCTGCCTCGGTTTCCCCTTCCCCGGCTGAAGCAATGGCATCACTAGGGTTTTCCCAGGGCAGGAGCCCTCTCAGGGCCCCGCAGTGCTCAGCATGGTCATGTGGGTGCCCTGGTGGCATGTGGGGTGGCCTCGTGCTGGAGGGACGTGCGCTGACTCTGCGGGACCCCGCTTTGAGCAGCACGCTCAGTGGTCAAGCAAAATGTGACTAAAATGGCTGTAAAACCAGAGTCAGGAATCAGGCTCGGGGCTTCTCGGTGTCCCTTCCCACCACCACGGCCTGTCACGGTGAGCGGTGCTCCAGGGTGACCAGTCGTGGGGTGAATCCATGGAGAGAAGGGGTCCCTTCCATGCCTGGGATGCAGCCTCAGTATTTTCTTCCAGGGAAAAATAAGCCTGGCAGCGCAGCAAGGCAAAGCAGCCCTGCTGCTGCTGCTGCTGCTTTGCCATCACTGCAGCCAATGTAGCTTAACTTAATAGCACCGGGAAGGCAAGGGGCAGCCAACAAAAGAGACATAAATTGCAGTCAGTTGCTGTTGATTGCTGCCTGGGTGATTAGGAGGAAGTAATTTATGTCCGATCTGACTAGCGTTCAGGAAGGAGAGGGCCAAGGCTGTAGTGCTCCTCTGTGTGATAGCCGGGGAGCCCTGGTTCCCCACACGTGCACCCCCAGGTGCACCCGACTGCTCTACGGTGATTTGGATAACAGGATGCGGGCTTAGGGATGCACTTGGTGATTTGGGTAATGGGGTGCAGGTTTAGGGCAGCCATGGGGAGCCCCAGGGAGGAGCAGGTTCTGGACAGGGTGCTGCTTGTCCACGCTGGCCCTGGGAGCGATGTGCCAGGATGCAGGATCACATCCCCCCCGTCACTGTCCTGAGTCAGAACCGCTCCTCTATCAGCTTCCTCACAGAAACACTTTCTGCTTCCTTTGCACCTGCCTGAAAAAAAAAAAAAGATAACTAAATAACATATAGGAACCGATAGACTCCATTACTCTGTTTACCAGCCGAGACATCCTCTGTCCCGGCAGCTGGCGGGCGCGGGGGCCGGTGCGTGCCAGGGCTGCCTGGAGCCGCGCGGTGACGTCCCTGCGCGCCTGGCCGGGCCGGCGGCCTCCGCCGCTGCCAGGTGCCACGGCCGATAGCGCAGGGCAAACTTCCCTTGACGTCACCTCGGCGGGCGGCGGAGGCGCCTGCCCGGGCTGGCTGAGCCCCAGCCTGGAGCTCGGCCGCTCTCCGTGCTGGGCCCGCGGGGATCCTGCAGCCTGCGCGGCCTGCGCGGCTACCAGCTTCTACCAGCTGGGCTATTCCTGTGGCAGAGCTATTGCAAGGAAGCCTCCAACTTTGCCCCTTCACAGTGAGATGTTGCAGGTGGCCAGAGATGGGGCATTTTGCTCCCTGTGCTGCGGGGGACAGCAAAGCCCCTTCCCAGCTCCCTGCTCCCGCACTGGTGCAGAGACCCTGCGAAGAGCCGCATCCCTTCGGGTTGCTCACGGTCCCTCGCCGTGCCTCCCGAGGTCAGCGGATGCTGCCTCTTGGCACAAGGTGGCAGTCCAGCCCCGCTTATTCACCACAGGGACCGTGGGGCTCCCCGGCAGGGGAAGCCGGTACCCGGCTCGCCCTGGCAGGGCAGGTTTGGTCCCTGCGGCTGGGGCTGTGCATCCTCCCGGCCGGGGGTGCAGCGCATCCTCTCACCTCGCAGGGTGCTGTCCCAGCCCGGCACGGTGCAGACGGCGCTGCGGGATGGGCAGACACTGCTGACAGAGCCGGCGGTGCCAGGGAGGCCTCTGAAGCCACCACAGCAGCCTGGGTGCCACAGAGCAGTGCTGGCCACGGGGACTGCTGTGGAGCGTGTCTGAGCGAGCCCCTGTGGAGCTGCATGCCCCACGCTCTCTGCAAACAGGCGCCAAGCGAGCGGGGACCTGCCTGACGCAGAGAATGGCCTGGAGCTGGTGTGCTCCTCTGCACGGCGAGGAGGCCGCAGGGCAGCAGCCCAAGGGCTGTGTCCACGTCACGTCCTGGAGGACGAGCCCACAGCCTCATCCGTGTGTTGCACCTTGGCTGTGGTGGCTCCGCTGCCCCACATCTCCCCTCTGCAAGGGGGCCTGAGGAGCCAGCACCTACTGGGTGCTGCCAATGTGCCCCAGTCCTGCAGCACCTGGGCTGGGGTGGCCTCGTCGGGAAACCAGCACAAGGCACATGGTGCTGGCTACCAAGACCTCCTTTCAGAGCCTTTGTGAGCAAATATTTTCAGTAGGACTCCCATGAGGAGGCATAGTAGGCTCTTCTCTCTTCCCTTGCTCCCTCTGTCCCTCCCACTCTCCATCCATCCTCTGCAGGTGGATTTGTGTTCTCCTGCGGAGCTCCTGGAAGGGGGTGATGCAGCAGCAGCATCAGGATGGCTCCTGGCAGGCACCTGGGATTTCCCTGGGCCCACGGAGAGGCTGCTGGGTGCATCTGTGCTGCAGGGGCTGCAGTTCCCTCCCCAGGTCTGTCTCAACACAGTCCCTTTCCCATCATCGGTTTGCTCATCTCTGACAAGGACATGTGGGAATGCTCCTGGTGTGTTAGACCTGATTAGAGAGGCTGATTAGAGACAGCTTTTCCTTTGGATTTACTGAATCTCATCCTGTACCTGTTTGCTCCATCTTTCCATCCCCATAACCTGAAATTTGACTGCCTTGGATCAAATATTTATCTTTGTTTTCTGGCACAATCCAAGCACACTCAACACTTGATGAAGGAGCAGCAGCCCATGTGCTGCAGCATCTGAAGCCTCCGGGAGCTGCCACTCCAAACCAGCACGTGCTGGCGGCAAAGCTGCAGCAAGGAGCAGCATTGGGAGGAAGGCACCACTGACCTTTCCTACAGGGTAGGCCCCTACTTTCCGGGCAAGGTATATGGAAAACTGCTGCACCCTTCTGCATCCTGAAGATCCCCGCTGAGTGCCCAGCTGCATCCACTAACCATGTCCACTTGTGCAGCAAGGGATTGCGTGCGCAGTGCAGGCGTCTCGGTGCTCCTTTTCATACGGAGCCCCTAGATGAACCCTCCTGTCCTGAATCACCGCTGCTCACGCAGTGCTCCCCACCTCTATGTCTCTCTCTGCAGCCAGGATGGGAGCTGGGTGGCTGCTTTGTCCACACCTGGCTGTTATTTCTGTGCCGGTTTCCCCCATCCATGGGGAACAGCGGGACATCTCTTGGAGCAAGCGCTTCTCACAGCGCCGCGCTCGGCCCCATGTGCCTGCCCTTCATTGCAGCGAGCGCACTCAATCCCTCGCAGGTCTCTTGGAAGGATTTGGAATTAAACAGCGCAAAAATCCCTGCCAGCTGCCCACGCCAGGGCTTCCCGGATCAGTCTCGCGCAGCCGGGTGCGCAAGAAAACCAGGTCACCGCCACGGCGGGAGGCAGGGCCTCGGCCTCCTGCTCCCAAACCTGGGAGCCGCTGGAGCGGGGCAGCTTCCATCGGGAAGCGGATCCCAGCCCTGCAAAGGCGGAAGAGCCTTCATCTTGGTACAGTGGAGCCTCCTCATCAGGGGCTGAGGTTCCCTTTGTGTTACACTGTGGAGGATGCCACAGGGATGCTGGTGGTAAGAGCGGTGGATGGAAAGTGTTTTCAGGCTCCCTTGAGCAATTTCCAGACCAAAAGGCCACCCTTTCAGTCTTGTACTCTTAGATCTGCCCAGAAAAGCCTTGCTGGAAAAATTGTTCTGGTTCAGAGAACCAGAGAACCAGAGAATTCAGAGAAGAAAATTATTTATATACCCTAAAAGCGACTTGGTATGCTGATGAATGTCACCTGCTGACACAGCTAATACCGTTTAGTGTGTCCTTTGGCCATCATATTCATGCTAATGAAGGAAAAAGGATCTCTTAGTGGCATCAGCAGGGTGGCTATAGAAACAAGGCTATGGGAGTGAGTGTTTCATCTTTGTGTGCTGCCTATGGAATAAACATACAGGGGAGCAGGGGGGTTGCTGTATCTCTAATGACAGTGCTGCTCTCTAGCTGTGCATCCACCTTCCTGCTATGTATGCATGAGGGAAAGAAAGGGGATAATATTCATGAATTAAAGCTCCAGTCCTTTCCTCCTCCATCACTAATCCCCATTCAGATTTAATCAGGCAAAGAGCACATTTCAGTCGCTGCGGTGGGGGCTATAGCTGCAGCTCCCAGTCCCGGGGTGGCTTCACTGGCTCTCGTGCAAGCTCAGAATAAAAAGACAAACCTGCCTCTGAGCACCCCCAGTCCAGAACGTGGCAGCAGGTAGAGACAACTTCTAGGGGTGCTGGAAAAAAAAGAGGAAGGAAATCGGCCAGTGCAGCCCAGTGACAAACGTGGCAGGTACAAATGTTTTCTCTTTAGGGTAGTATCACCCAGACAGCTCAAGTGTTCAGCTGGGCCTGAAAAACTGGTAGGATGATAGTGCTGTACTCCATGACAGAAGGACTCAATGACAGACGTAAAGATCTTTGTTCTAGCAAGGTTGAGCTTGAGGCCATGGGATGGATCTGGGAGGAAAAATGCAGGGCTGGGCTAATTTTGGACAGGTAAAGCTGAGTGTGAGGCAGGGAAGCCGATCTGTGGGTCCCCAGCATGGATCTGGTATTGGGTGGTGTTTGTGTTCCTGCATCAAGCCTTGGATCCATTTCATCTGATGTTTTTCTTCCTTTGAGCTAGGAACTGTCTCCACAGGCAAAGGAGAGAAATATATATTTTCAGGGCATTTGGCCTAGATTGAATATGTGTTTGAGGGTGAAGGGAACTGTGCCTGTGGGGTGTTTCCACGGATTATAAAGGGGAACATATGGGGAGGAGCTCAGATACAGCAACAATGCTGCAGACCCCTGCTAGATCCTAGACAGCTCAATCCTGACGTAGACTGTGGAAGAACAAGCAGAGGGAAAGTCATAGCAAGCTGAGGAGGATGCATGTTCCAAAGGAATCCCAAGGAAACAAGAGAGGACATAGGTTACAGAAGTCAAAGGAAAACACGATTTCAATGATAAAAATATGATCCGTGTCCCCAGTGGTGACAAACCAAGGAGGACAAAGCGCCTGTTCAGCCTCCCACTCTGCAACAGGATGGTGACAGGCCCAAGGAGGGCGCAGACAATGCCCTGAGCAGCAGCTTTGCCAGGAAGAGGTGCAGTTTTGCTGGCTTGCACAAACTTAGATTGCTGGTGCTAAGGGTGCAGAGGACCTGGCTGTCATGTGAGCTCTCTGTCATGAATGCACAGCGATTTACAGATAACCGTGCTGACAGCATGCAGCAAGGATGAATGCAGAGAAACCCTGTGTGCAGGCTTTTTGGCTCACTTTGCTTCTGCAGGAGAGCTGCCTGCTCCCAGCCGTGCTGTCTGTACTTGGTGTGGATTGCTCTCCTGTTTTCCTTGCTGTGGGGAAGGGCTTTGCTCACACTATGGCAGACAGTGCAGCATAAGCCTAAAGTTCCAGAAAAAGCTCTGCTTTCCCTTCTAGAAAGCAGATATAGGGTAGAGCCGCTAGTGCCTCCATCCTCTAGACCTACATGTAATTAGTAAATGCTACTCCAGGAGCATTCAGGCTGCTTTGGCAGCAGCCTGCACCTGGGATTTTGTGTAGAACAAACTCACTCCATCAGCACAGAACTGATAAGGTTACAGGCAGAAACTCTCCCTAAATAAAGCCGCCAAGACACGTCAGCTTTCTGATAAGGCTTCTGATTGCAAACAACCCCCAGGACCTATTCGGTTTGCCCTGTGGCCTTCGGCAGGGATCCCTGCTGTTTACAAGCCCTGCCTTGGGCTCCTGCTGGCTGCCTCAGCAGCACCCTGCACACACGGGCAGTGCCTGGGCTGCTCGGCCGTTTCGTGGGACACTTCTAGAGAAGCTTGTCTGCCTTCTAGGAAGGTGCACTCAGACTGCAGTGCCTCTCCTGCTGCATCCACATTGGCTTTGCTTCACATCATACGGTCGTGGTGGCAGAAGATTTGGCTTTTTGCCATCCTTAAAGCTTGACGTGGATTCTGGAGGTTGTGACCAGCCTGAGGATTTGGCCTTTGCCCCACTAATGTATCAGCCAAAGGATTTGTCTTTTGAGGGTTTCTGAATGCAAAAGAGAGCTCTGGTACTGCCCGTCAGGAGCACGAGGTGGTAGGCGCTCGGACCAGGCTGGTAATCACAGCCACCAGCAGCCTGTGGCTCTGGTGTCTCCCTGTCCTATTCCCACTGGCTCTTCTCAAGGAACTGGGTGCTTGGGACAGACAGATGACGGATCCTGTGATGACAGGAAAAATTACTGTAGCCAGTTTCTTTGTGAGCAGGCAGCAGTTTTGTATGGGTGTATGCAACAGTTCCATGGAGGAGTATGGCTGGCATTCAAGGATCAAAAGACATGACAAAAGTATGGTATCTGTCTAAAAATTCACATGCTTTGCTTGCTGACTTGTTCTAGACTTGTGTGCTTGTCAGTACTCAACGTTTTTCCAAACAGAATTATCCATGTAAAGGCATGTAACTCTGAGCATGAAGGCAAACAGCATCTGGAAGCAAGCAACTTGTAATGAGTGTCATTAAGAATTTCAATCTGCAAACCACAAAATGATGCCTAACCCAACTAAATAACTTTGCCAGTCTGTTTCTTTTCCTATCCACCAAGCGGAACAATGTCACTGGTTCGTTTCCCCAGCTTGGAGTCTTGCTGCTCACATCCCAGCTTACTGAACAAGCTCAAATCAGTATTTGCCCCAAAGGCAGGAGGACTCCCGACAGCGGTGGGCAATACCCAGGCCACCCAAGCACCCACCATCCTACAGGCTGGCCACATGCGGTGGAGCCACCCTCCAAGCTCTGATAGCATTTAGACTCCCACTGGCAGAGGAAAGAGCTTTGCTGATGACTGAGGCCTGAAAGCACCAAGTAATTTAGAGCCAGGCTCCCCAGGGAAGGGGAATGGCATATGCAAGCAGTTACCTAACCATGATCTAATTACCCAGCTGGAATTTGGCCAGGATGCTGGGACTAAGTGCACTGCCCCGAGGAAGGGAATGTAGGGTCTCTGTTGAGTGCATATGTTTGACCTTGGCTTTATACTCTGGAGTGCAGAAAGTGTGGCTGGCACTGCCCAAGGATGCTCCAGGCTGAGCAAACCTCATCTCAGGTAGGTTATTTCTTTGAAACCCCAATTATTGGCAAAGGGAAGAGTTTTGTCTGTTGGGGAGTCTATGTGCCTTGGGTGTCTGCACTGTGAAGTTCCGGGGGGCCCTATGGTGGCTCCTACCAATAGCCTCTTAGTAGACAGTTGACATGATCCTACCAGCTTGTTCCAGTGGGCTGTGTGCCTTCTGAGAGCAGAAACTCTGCCAGGGTACCAGGATGTGCCTGGCTTGCCCCATGCCCCACTCCATGGCTGCAGTGTCTCCCACACATATGCCCCATCAACCTCTCTCATCTAGGTTCTGGCTCTCAGCACTGCCTGGCTGTTTTCCTACCATTACTGGCTAAATCCATGTGCAGACCTCAGGTTTTGCCTTTCTACCGGCAAACACCGGGCTCTGTCTGGAGGCTCAGACCTGAACTCGGTTCTTTTTTCTCCTGGAAAATTCCAGGGAGAGCATCTCCTCTCACATCACCCTCCTTCTGCTGATGCTTGTGACCTAGATCTCAATGATTTTTCCCTGTTACCGCCTTTTTGGGGGGGATTGTTTTGTTCTGAGGCTGTTTCCTCACTGAGAAGTATTGGTCACTTGCATAGTGTGAGCCCTGACAAACTCATGCCAGCATGAGGCTGTTTAAGGTGTTGCTTGCAGCCATGCTCTGGTCACAGGCTCTGAGAGCTGCTTCAGCTCAACGCTTCTTAGGTGGATGCGAAGAGTCGAGCAAGAAGGGGTCTAAGGAGGGAAATGGCAGCCCCAGGGTAACACGAGAGCTGCCCAGGATGGAAGTGGAGTCTGGAATTGCCCTTTGCTCCCCCTTTTTGGGTAGGTTTGGAAAAGTTTCCGAGATGAGCCCAGGGATGGCTGTTGTGTCGTGGTGCATTGCAAGGGGCAGTGGGCATCACAGCAAAGCTCTCACCTGCCTGCACGGGCAGAAGACAACTCCTCAGGGCTGATGGTCATAAACTGGAAACCTGGACTCCCGCCTCCTCGGCATTCCCAGCTTGCTGCCAAGCCAAACCTTGACCGTGGCAGGTTCCTTGCAGCCCGACGGCAGGACCCCTTATCGCTGTCCTAATGTTTGAATAACTATACCTGTGCCAGGCTCTTTCTCTCCAACTCCTTCTGATTTCTATAAACAACTTATAAACAGTGTAGCCAATGGAGCTGGACTTTCACTAGCAGAGACCAAAGGCTTGTTGACCTTCTTTTGTTGTTTTATGATAATAAAGAAAGTTGGTGGAGCAGTATTTTCTTCCTTTTTGATATTTCTTCTAATCCTTGCCTCTTTGCAGGCTCAAAAAGCTCATGATCCTGACATACAGTGATAATACCCAACCCAAAAAAACAGAGGAAGTCTGGCATTGGTAGCTATGGGTTTGAATTCTGCTTCTATATTTGTTTTTCAACAATTTCCTTCATTCAAACATCCAGCAAATAATATAAAGAAATAGTCCCTAAATGCAAAAGATTTTGCTCAAACAGTTCTCCTCAAGGGGCTCTTCAGAAAGACATAAAGAGGACCTCTATTTACATTTTTTCCTTTCAAATTTACCATCTCAGATCTACCACCAGGGATGCAAAGGTGAAGTTTAGCAGGACACAGGAACTGATAATAAGAATTACGGTCTGTAAAGCCAACTTTCAGGCTGTAATGCTATGTCTTCTGCAACTTACCTTTACCTGCAGCTTGCTCTCTTACTAAGTAAACTGTGTCTTGCAGCTGCCACATGGGCTGTACTGTGGACACAAGTGTGGAAAATCTTGAAAGTCCTGGAATTTTTCTTTTTTTTTTTTTTTGTTTTAAAACAGGCTTGCCTGCTGGCATGCTTTCCTCCCGTGTTTCACCTAGCAGGAGAGCGCGGTGCACGCGCACACGCCTTGGACTCCAGTGCCGCTGGAGCAGCTTGGCTGCAAGGTTAAGCAGCCTGTTTGCACAGGGAATGTCAGTCACTTGGCTGCTTTTCGAGGCTCGCTAGTTCTGCGGGTGTTTGGCCTTTCCTTGCAATGTACTTTATTGCTCTAGGAAGTAATTTTATAAGAGCCCCATAAAAATCCTCTGACAAAAAACATGTTGTTCATAAATACAGTTAAATACCTTCCCATATTATTTATGGCTCTTAGCGAGACATTTTTGGTGTTAATGTGGAAGCCCTCTTCTCTGCCTGTGGCTTTCAGATAACAGCTATGCTGCGGTATGAAATCACACCGAAGGGAGGTGCCTCTGCCAACAGCTCCACACCAAAGGGAGAAGCATTTGGTAACCCCACAGGCACAGCTGGTACTTCATAGACAGGCACGATCTGATTTTAGGACAGGGAACCACAGAGGGACATGTGTGTCACAAAACGAAGTTCACAGGCAACAGGGCCTTGTTTGCCTTACCCTGTGTCACCCTGTGTGTGGACCTGGAAGAAGATGTCCCCATGTCTGTTGGCTGTGCTGGAGGGACTATGTGAGAGATCAGACAAGCAAAAGAGCCTGTTGCAGCCTCACAGTGCAGCTCCCTCACATCCCGTCGCTTTGGCTATGCAACTTTTCCTTTAGTTTTGACAAATAGCTCTTCTTTTACCTCTGACAAATGCTCCTCTTCAATGAATAAAAAATACAAAAGCAAAAGAAAAGCCATCCCCGTAGACTGCTCTATAGAAGAACAACCTTCTGCCCTCCTCAAATTTCTCCTGCTCACGTGAACAGAATTAAAACGGAGGGCACAGTTGTAAGGCAGGAAGAAAACCCCACCACGCTGAGAGCTTCTGCACTTTGCCAAGCTAAAAGTGGATGCTCTCACAAAGGTGAAACGTCTGACTTCTGTAAAAAGAAGCAGCTATTCTGTCTCTTTGTTATAGGGAAGCCAGGACTTATTTTAAATACGAATCAGATCAAAGTGGAGTAGGGTATTGAAGCATCGGTGGTGTCACCTGTTCCTGTTAAACTGGAGGGTGACTGACTTGCAAAATAGCAGAGATCTGAGTCTCTAATATGAGGCATCAAGGTCAAGAAATGTAAGCCTGGTGCTAGTGTGAACTCCTGTGTACAACACGCGCCATTCACACTCGGGAAGAATTGACTCAGAAAGAATGACAAAACAACCAGAGCATCCAGCTCACCCAAGTTAGAGCTGATGGTCTCCAGACCACAAGGAAAAGATGCCTTTTTAGGTCTGGCAAATTCAACTCTAAGAGGGGATGGAGTTGATGCCTATAAAGACATCTAGTGGGTGAACACTAGGACAAGAGAAATGCTGCGTGTAAATGACACTGGGTAGAGCCAGCTCAAGAACAAAGCACCCCAAAATGAACAAGATATGCTCTGTTCAGGATGTTCGGGATAATTGCCTGAGAAATGGGGACACTTCTATCAACTCCAGCATGAGATGTTGAAAGACATTTCTCTTTCTATGAAGCAGCTGTAATTAAAAGGTCAGTTCCCATGGAAGCTGCTCCCTTACGCGGATGGAGATGAAAGGATGCTTCTTGCTTCTCCAGCCTTTTGAAGAGGGATTTGTAATCTAAAAGCCAAAGATCACTTTATCTGTCTTAAATGATTATGGGGCGATAGTGTCTGAGTGTCTCATCATTAATAATGACACCTTTCATCTGTAATATACCCTTCCTTAAGGAATTATCACAATCCCCATTTTGTGAACAGAGAATTGAGGCAGGAAAACTAAACCCTATCAAAGTACCCTTGCTGTTCATGGAAGAAAACAACAGCCCCTCTGGTGCTGTTTAAAGGAAAGATCCAGTGAGGGACTGTGGGTTGATCAGGGCAGTCAAAGCGTCTCTGTTTCAGGGGGCTCAAAATTAAGCCATGAGTTAGTGTTTTAAGTTGTTAGACCGCTGTTGCTTGCAGACCTCCATAACATTATTTTTTATTTCATGGTGCTATTGAAATAGCTCCTGCATGCAGGTAAGACACCACACAGACTTGGGAAAAGATCCCCTAGCTGTTCTGCAAATGTTACTAGTAAATAAATGGAGTAAAAATACCCTTGAAAGCCAGTTCATTGGCCTGTTACCTTTATAGGCAAATCTGAGGGCTGCTTCCCAATACTAGAAAATCAATCAGCTGCTTAGACTAACCTCACTGCCAAATGTCGTGCGGGAAATTAAAAGCTTATTTTCCCTTTACCTTTAGAGCTTAGCCCCTGCAACCCCAGGTCTGAGAAGATTTTTTTTCCGTCAGTTGCGTAACACAAAAATGGTTTAACAGATCTAAACCTTTTCATTTAAAATAAAGCCCTTGTGGGTTTGTTACATGCCAGATTTCAGCTTGATCTGTTCTACAGCAGCAGAAATACAAACCCCCAAAATGCAGAGGAGCAATAAAAGAAGAAGAAAGCGCAGTTTGCCTAGGCTGCAAATATAGTTACACTACTGCTCTCTTAACAAAGAACCTAAAGCAAATAGGTTATCATAAAACAGCTGTCAGGCTGCAGGGAGCCAGGGACCACCCATTTATAACCTTCCTATTCAGTCGTGAATGAGCCTGGATCGATGGCTGAGTCTGAGCAGCCAAAGAAAAATTAACTCTTGCTCAGCTTTCCCTGAGTGAAAATTGGGTATCGCTTTGGAATGGCCGGTGATGGCTCCTTTCTGAATAAGCAGAGCAAGTCTGTCTTAATTCAGGAAGGCAAATGGCTTTAATGTGTATGAGGTGACTTTATTGTGTTTGCTGTACTATGTTTTTCCTCCTTAATTCATTAAAATTCACCATTAAAATGCATTATATGATGCTGACACAGAGCACACTACTTGTGCTACCAGAATTCTCTGCCAGCTGCAGAATTTAGATCCAGTTTGCTGCAAGAAGACTTGGGGCTTTGCTTGTAGTTAAGTATTTATGTATCTAGTATTTCCTTTTGTGGCTTTATAGAAACAGATCTTGAACAATATTCTGTGTTTTAGGAAGATAAGGAAAGCACTGGATTTTTTTCCTCTTTCTATTGCAGAGTTAATATCATAAAATTATTCCTATATTTATGATGACAATGTCTACAGGAACAACTGGAAAAAAATAAAGGGGAGATGTATTTGGGAAGTGTAATTTCAACAAGGAAAATATGAAGAAGTTAATATCAAAGAGCAAATATAATTTAGAGAAGGGGAAGACTATCCTGTAAAAGTGTCCCAGTGGTGCTGCTGTCCTTCCTGAAATGAGGAGGAGGGAGAGGATGGGTAGGCACATTGGCAGCCACCATAGGAATCAGGAGCTGGCTGAAGCACTTCTTCAAGTGATTCATTTTAACTTCATAAAAATTGCTAAAACACTCACTGAGATCCAAACCGACCTCAGGACTGCAGGGAATTCATAACAGCTACGACAGTCTCAGCCTCTGCTGTTACTGCTAGCAGTGAGATAAGAGCTCCAAGCAGATGTTTTGCTGGTATAAATTTCTGCAAGTCCAGTGACTGCAGGGAAGCAACGGAGATCTGAAAAGGCTGAGAGTGTGGTATGTTCCCCTAAGATACACAGCAGATAAGTGATGAAGGGCTTTTTGAACAAAACAGTGATGTTTCCTGGAGTTAACTGGAAATCAGTGTTATGCTTCTCTCACAGATGGGGCAGGCTGGGACGATGTGGAGCAAAAATGTGGAGATGGGTGTGCTGGAGCCCTTACAGAATTCCTCCACTATACTTAATAAAATATTCAAAAAATGAATATATAAACCCTGTCAGTAAGGAACCATGAGCCTTTGTGGTGTTCTGGAGCTTTTCAGAGGTCAGTGATGGACAAGGAGAGGAGATTCCTTCTCCACCTGCCTCAAAGTTGGTCCTTAACGTTGGCAGTGTCTTTGAAATGCCCCACCACAGGTCCCGTTCCCTGCCCTCTGTGCTGACTTCTGTATTACTCTAAACATGGATGGAGCAGAACCTGCATTACGTGACACTTGACTGTTGAGTTTCCATATCACAAATTACTTGTTTCTCCTTGGATCTTCAGCTTGGAACCCAAAACACATCCTACTGGTTCATGGTTATTAAAATCTTGGGACGAAGCAGCAGCAACACAAGGACTAGCAGTCACCAGAAAAACTACTGAAGAACCAGGTTCAAAGCAAACCAAAGGAGCGTTTCCTCCTGCATCAGCGCTATGAAACATGTTACTCAAAGAAGTGGATGCGAGGAACTTGTAGGAACTCTCTAAGAGAGATTAATCAATAGCTTGGAAGAGAGATGAGTTGTGGGGTAGTAACTACACAAATACATAAGGCTCGGAACTTCCCATCCCAGCTGATTTCCCTTCAGAGCTGGAAGAATTATTAAGAGGGAGCTGTTCATGAAGCAGAGCTCTGCATCCTGATCTTACTCTTTCCCAATCAGCTGCTTATTTTTGTTAGAGATGGAATGGACAGGTAACTGAGGGACTGTTGCTCCAAATCATCTATGTGATTCTTAGGGGAGGAGAGGAGAGGGGAGGAGAGGGGAGGAGAGGAGAGGAGAGGAGAGGGGAGGAGAGGAGAGG
>VWPW01028145.1:0-84386 GCA_013389825.1 Crypturellus undulatus | reverse complement strand
GGCTCCGCGGGCCGGGGCGCCGCTCGCGGGCAGGACCCTGCGCGGGGGGACGGTGCTCGCGAGCGCGCGTCGCCCCGGGGCGCGCGCCGCTCTTGTGGGAGAAGTGCTTTATTTTAAGTTAAGATTCGGTCGTTTTATTCAACAGCACCTGTTGCGTGTAAGGAGTTGGGCGAGACGTGACGCTTATCTCGCACGCTTCGCCGGTGCGGCGCCGGGTCATGCCTGAGCAGCGCAGGCAGAAGCGGGCACAGACTTTCCCAAGTGCAGCCCCGCTCCGGGAGCTGGTTCCTGCCGCCCCAGGGATGCGGCCGGCCGATGGCACCTCGGACGCGCTGCGCGGGGAGGACGTGCGGAGCAGCGGGGTGTTCAGCGGGTGCTGAAGCCCCATGCGAGGCAGTCCCGAGAAGGAAGGGGCTCCGGGTTGTTCCAAGGCTTCATTTCCAAGGAAATAGCTGCTCCTTCATCAGCGTGACCTCTTGGGGAAGCTGGCTGCTGCGCCGAGCAGCCTGCTCAGAGCAGCCTCCTGAACCCGGGTGTCTCGGAGTGCAGGGAGATGCTGCTCGGCTCACAGTAATTCCCCGGGGTTGCTTGGCTTTCCTGGCTGGGCTGCTCGAGCTGATGGTCTCGATGGCAGCAGCTTCCCATAGGTCCCTCTCCAAGCCCAAGAGAGATCTGGTGTGGGGCTTCTGACAGAGCACGTGCTTGGTGCTCTGCAGTGGCGGTTCTCAGGCTGTTCTTATAAAGAAATCCCCTTTTGGAGCAGCATTAAAGACATATTTATATCTTATTTACTTGGAATAGTGGAAGAATGAGAACTAAATGATTTAGTTCCTGAAGTGGCCGGACAACTCCAGGGTCCAGACGTTTGGTCTGTACAACCTTTGGGGTAAAAGCACTTCAGCGGCCTAGAACAAGGTGCCCTTGTATTTAGCTTATTCTTTGCTTGGGGATAAAGATCTAAAGTTCGGAAGAAACTCGAAAGCTAGTGATTAGTGATGGAGAGTTGTGACAGTGACAATTAAAGCTTTCATCTCAGTTAAGGTGCTGAGAGATTAGATGATGTGATAATTTGGATAGATGATATGGAGCAACTTTGTTCTGAGCATGTAGACTACAGTGATTTACTAACCTTGAAGGAACATGTTTATTGGAGTATTCCTGATGGCAAGGATGAGACACCTGAATCCCGCAGGTGAGAACCCTTAAGCAGGAAATGGAGGCACGCTGAACTAGAGTATTCTGGCAACTAAAATGTACACAAGAAGCTGAGACAGAGCAGGAACTTTGGGGGCAAGCAGGAGAAAGCACTGTTCATGGTCACTCGTGAAAAAGTGTCTCATTTTTCTTACCTTTACTCTTTCCGCTGTTAACAAATCTTGCTTAGAAAGCAGCACAGTTGTTAAAGAGTTGCTTCCCAAGCTTATGATTAAGAAACTGTGCATGTATAAGGCTGCATAGTGATGTGAGGTTGGATATTGTAAACCTGAGATTAAGAAAGAAACAACAGCAACAAAAAACCTGCAAAGGAAACCTGCTATTTGTCTCTGAACTGGACTCCAGTGGATAAAGGAAACATGGAAAATCCCCTAAGTGACAGTGTAACAACAGCCCTGGTAGACAGAAAGATAGTGATATGATTTGGTGGATTTTTTTTTCTTCCTGAATTGCATGTGTTAATAATATTTCAGTGAATGGATAATCTAAACCAGTGCCCACCAAACAGTCTGCTGACCTTTCTGGAAGAGCGGCCAATGTGTGTGGCTTCTTCATGTCATTTTTAGCTGCACGTTTCTCTTTCTCTTTTCTTCCCAGAGCTGGGAGCAGGTGCTTTTTTTGGAAGTCTTGTGGCATATCTGCCACGGAAGCACCTTCTGGAAAACCCTGGGCTCGCCTCCTGGCAGAGGATGTGCAGAGTGAGCTGGTGGGACCGGCTGTGGAAGTGGGAGCAAACCCAAAGGGTGATTTTTTGGGAGGAATTCTGAAAGACGCAGAGGGTTCAATTTAAGCAGAGAACAAATCCTGAATTTTACATGATTAAGGCTTTTTTTTTAGAGGACTTCTTCATATTTTATTTTTTTCCTGCTTGAGTGCAAAAGAGATTGCATACACTCCTGGTCAGAGCAGCTGTGGGTGGATTATGTCCGATAATCTTCTCTTGGCATAGTTTGCTTTATTAGTTTGCATTTAGTGTAGTATTTGTGAATATAGCCCATACTGAATAAAAGGAATCCCAGTGAAGCAACCTAGGTTTTCACATCAGTCTTGTGTTAACTTTCTTGGCCTTCTCTTAGCAGTCTTGATTTTTACCTTGCTCTTATTTCTGATAAGATTTTTCCTTATCTTTCCAGTTCTCTTACAGGTAGAAACATCTGCCATCTCAGCCAAGGGGTCCTCTGAAAGGAGGGAGCCTCTGGAGGTCATATCACCCACTTGTGGGTGCTTCCTCATCAGCTCCTTTGCATCCAACTCCAAAGCCTTTTGCTTACACACTTGCATTATATCTTACATTGTCCCCAGCTCTTGCTGTCTCAAGGATCTTGCCTCCCTCTTGCGCGTCCGATGCAGCTTAGTCCCAGGAGGGTCTGTGTGCTTTTGTCTGACTGAAGTCTTGGAGCCTGATGAGCAGTGTCTGTGTGAGGTTTAGCTGCCTCAGGTATCTAGGAGATTGCATTAGAAGATCCGTTATGGTCTTTCAGACCTGAAATGATAAATTGCTGACTGTTCTATGCAATGACACAACTGGAGACTGGGGGCTCCCAGTGCATATCACCTACATTGCTGCTGTTGCTGCAAAGGGTTGTAAAGGTTTGTCTATTTGAGGGCATTTATTTATCAGAATAGCAGGGGTGCTGGAATATGATTTGATGCAATGAAATGCACGTCCCTGTATTGCTTGCGAAATGGAGGTAATAATAGTTGTCCACTGAAGGAAACTCTTGTTCAATCCAACTGAAGGAAGCAGGTGGAAAAAATGAATGTTATTGATTCTAGAAATGAAAGCATACTGACCCTGTGGAGTGTCTAAAAATATCCATAACTTGAAGCAGTAATCAAACATCCAGTCTTTGTGTGTGTGTGTGTGTGTGTTTTTTTTTTTTTTAAACAAACATCAGGGCTTTTTCTTTGTGTGGAAAAGACTTTTTTTCCTTGACACGGTAGACCCAGCTCACCTCTGTGTTTTGTGGGGCTGAATGCAGCTCCTGCAGCTCCTGGTGTCGCAACGGTGAAGGTCTCTGCTTGGAGCTTCCTGCGGTGCACACTAGTAAACAGTGCCCTTAGCAATAGCGTCTTTATGCTGCTAGGTTGTGATTGTGATATAAAACGGTTGCTAAACTGAAAGAAAAAAAAAGTCTTTGTGTAGATCAAAAGAAGAAAGAAAAGAATTGGATTCTAAATGTGGTAGCAGAAATACAAGATATGAAGCAAGGGCAAGAATAAAAGCATAATGCTTCATGGATAGATTGCTGTAATTGCTGTATAACTCTTAGAAAGCTCCTTTTTTTTTTTCTTTGTAGTTGCAATTAATCATGAAGCTACCAGTTTATTTACTATTGGAGCAACACAAAATGCATTAGGAATTTGTGTTAACACAAAAAGGTTCCTTTAGTAGCAGAGACTCTTTAGTGTTATGTCTTGGGTTTGGAAAACTGATGTGTGTAGTTGGCGGCTTATTTGGAGAGAGAACTTTAAAGCATTCTTGCTTCTTCTGAGCTTGTTAAATAATAGAAATGTTGAAAAACTACAAGTAGCACTTGGCTTGTGCTGCACCAGTGTAAATTCATTCATCTTGCAAACCTGCACTCTTTCAGCTCTGTTGTACTGCAAAGTTGCAACGAGCAGTTTGGACTTTTAAGTGTTTGGGACTACGAGCTACTTGAAAATCCTCTGCAGTTTTCAGAGAGGTGAAGGCAATGTGCCCTGCCACCATAGCAGGTATGTTCTCCTTGCTCGCCTGGTGGCCCTTCTGCTGACTCCTTCTGTTTGGGCTCTGCCAAGTCAAACTTATTAAAGTTCTTTTTAACCTGCAGTTGTAATAAGCCACAAATGGCTGGATTTATCCAAATGCTGAAAGCTGCCCATGTTGTCCTGCATGAGTATGCGAACTGCAGTTACACATTGTCATATAAAGTTCAGGCAAATTAAACTGTGGGTTTTTTATTATTTTTTTTCTTCAAATATTTGACTTGGAGGCATGAGATGCATATTTTTGCCTGCAAATGACCTTATTATTTTCCTTTGAACTCCCACATATTTTTCCCCTGCTCCCTTGTTACCAAATTTTAAGCAACATTTTGAGAACTACTTTCATCGTTTGTTAAAGCCACCTTCAGTGCTCTTTCCAGAGAGCTAAGGTACTTTAAGCAGAGTGATGCAACTATTGCTTTTTTCTTACAGCTAGTTCATTATGTGGCATTGCAAACAGCTGTGCTGGCACATACATGGATTGGGAACTGCTGTGAGGGTGTATAGGGACTTCCGCTCTTTTTGATAGATTAAAACCTGCTGGTACCTGATATTTTCTTTGTGTGGAAATGTGTGAAAGCACTTGCATCTGTGTCTCATTAGGCGAACTACCAACTGCCCAAGTCTGTCTGGAAAGCTGCTTTTTAGCATTTGAACTACTGCTCTTCTCTGCAGCCTTATTTTCTGACTGGGCTTCTGAAGTTTCTATGGAAATGAAAATTGGATTTAATATTCTTGTGTTGATCTCATCATCGTTGAATGGAGAACTAAAATCTGCTTTATTCCTATTCATAGCTTTTGCTTATCTGTGCATGCATTAGCCATCATTGCCAAGGACTTTGCTGAAATCATGTCTTGCTTTTGTACTGTGACCTGCAGAACTCGGCAGGTACTTTCTGGGATGCAGGTTCCACTTTTACACCTGTATCCTGGGTGTTTGGATCTCTCTGCGTTGGGCAGGATTTCAGATGCATTTTGTTCTGATGTGGGCCCTGCTTACGCTTGAGAGGCTGTTGTGCTTCATGCTCCTTTTATTATTTGCCTTTTCACTAGTTTCTGTATTCCACCCATGGGCCTTTTCTCTCAAGTGGTACCATTCCTGTTTCACTGGCTTGCCTGCTGGTAGGGTATTTTACACTTTAATGAAAACATCATGCACTGCTAAGTCGAATGTCTCCTGAAACTCTGCCTGTTGTATCTTTATAGCTCAGGTAAACATTTCCAAACCAGTGCTGATTTGCAATTGTTTTTTCCCCATATGCAATAATTTTATTATTCCAGCAGATGTTTCTGCCTGGAACTTCCAATGTGCTCTGTAGGTGCCTTCCCTTCTGCAAGCTAGTTCTGTGTATTCCCTGGAAGCAGCCACTCCTGCCCTCCTTTTAGCCTCTTTCCTAATCTTTCTTAATTTCAGGATGCATTTAACACAAACATCATTGAGGTACTGACTTCTCTCATGACATCGAGTACCAGTTATCTAGACCTCCTGATGGTTGCTGTTTGTGTCTAGGATGTTTAGTCACCTCACTTACTAATGGATTAGAAGGTATTTGATCAGACAGGTCCTCTGCCTGTTCCCAAACATGGGGCAAATATTTATTTGATATCTGACACTTCTTTGCTATTAACAGTCTAGTCAGTAAATGATCTGGAAAGCAATATCCTTCTTAGTGCTTTTCCTGTAATAAAATATATATATATATGTATATCTAGTGCTCTCAGACAATTTTCAACAATTTAACTTACTACACTTAATGCTACTCATGTGTGTTGATACTGCTTATTTCTTCCATGCCTTGCCATGGAAACCACTACTCTTGCAGTAGGAGGGACCCTTATCCCAAACTTACCTTCTTGCTTGAGGAATAGTGGCTTTTTGTTCCTGGAGACAACTCTTTGTAAATGATGCCTGTATCATCACAGTTTTGAATCGTATTTATCTGCAGATTTTAAAATTAGCCCTTTTGAAACACGTCCTGTGAACTATTTGAGTCTGTTTTTGGACTAGTCACATGTCATTCAATTTAATCACTGCGGTAGACAACTTTTCAAGGATTCTTTTGTCTAAATAATTGTAAAAGTAATTGCAATAGGATTCAGTTCTGCTGCTGCCTGCTCAACACTTCTCCTGTTAGGAAGCTACGTGCAAGTTTTGGAAGAGCCAAGAGTTCAGCTCTTCAGTCTTGGCAGCTGGACGTCTTCATGTCTGTCTAATGCTCTCATCCATGATCAGTTCACAGATACCTGTTAACTACTTCTTAAGCAAGATGCTCAATATTGTGGTGTATTATCCCAAGTGTTTTTATTTCCAAGTTCAGCTAGGAAATAAGCTTCGAATTTAATCAGAATAACAAAGTTAAACCCTAAAGGTCTTTAGTTGTTATGTCAGGCAAAGATGCAGCAGAGGTGAAACAAGGATTACTTGATGGATTCCAAACAGGCTACTTAAATCCATTTAAAGTTGTTATTTTTATTTTTCTTCCCCTGTTACTAGCTGCATGCTTCAGCTGAATAATTACACTTTGAGCTAGCACAGAACATGTTGAGTACCTCCTGGTGTTAGTGTTTCCTTGTTGTAGAGTGTGGAGATGTGCTATGGGGCCAAGTTAGATCAAGAGATGCCCTCACCTGAGGGCTTCCATGCACTAATGTTGGTTGAACTTTTAGTACTGGGTTATGACATGGTTGTGCATCCTGTGGTTACGGGAAGTATGAAGGAGATGGAGCAAGGATGCTGGTGCTAGCAGGTTTGCTGTGTTTGAGGGTTGCATGGGGGAATCTTGGAAAGGAGAAGCTACCTGTTCGTGGCACTCAGTTTCTGGCACACTGTTTCCAAGCATCCATATCCATATGTTTAACCTTTTCTCAGATTAGTTGGGTTAGGATTTGAAAATAATTGTATATTAAAAAAAAAAAAAAAGACGACCAGCACTCACTGTGGAAGTCTACATGGAAATCCCATTCTGAGAGGAAATTAAATTGAAGGAGTGTGAAGCATGTGTCTCTCACCCCCTTTGCTTGCAGAAACTTCTTCTGATGGCTGGAACTTAAATTTTGTAAAAAAAAAACAAAACAAAACAAAAAAAAACCACACAACAACAACAACAAAACTCATGCTGGGCATGAGTTCAAAAATGTCTTAACATTTTGTAAAAAAGTGATTTTTTTTTTTGTTCCGTCTTTGCCTCTGTATTTGGGGAATGAGTCATTTGGAAATATAAGTTTGTTCGATCTTTTAAAAACTTTGTGATCATCTCAGTGCCCTGCTCCTCTTTCTTGCACCTGAGACTTGTATGAATAGAATGTGACTTGAGATTTTTGAGGTGGGATAAAAGGGAATGTCTTGTTTGAGATAATCTCCAGGCTACAACTGTTTGCATGTTTTGATGAAAAGTTTAGCGTCCAGCCTTGACTGTGTTCCTTTAAGGAATACTGGTTTAAACCTTATTACTTAAAGCTTCTGTGACTTAAACCTCTTATTTCTTTACAGCTAAATGCTCTGCTGAACAGACTACAGCATTGAGACATTATTATTATGTATAAAATAATTGCAGAATTAGACTTCTGTGCATTGGTAGACTTATTTTCTCAGTTCGAATTTATAAGTAATACCTATTTAAATGGCATCATTTAAAAAAAAAGAAAAGAAAAAAGTTTCAGTATAAAAGGACTTCTTGGTCACTCCTCTATCCAGATGAACTCTACAATGTGCAGCTGACCTCTCTTCCTTTTTGTTGCTCTTTCCTAAAAAGAGGAGTTTGCGTCCTTGGAGTGAAGTGTGAACTCCACATTGTGCAAGAGGAATACAGTCACTAGCATCAGCAGGTACTCAGCACATAACATAAGGTGCTGGCCAAAAGTGTAACCCGACTCTAATTTTTCTAAGACTATATTGTGAACTCAAACTTCTGCACATCAAACATAGCAGTTTTCAAGGAAAAAAGAATTATATGAGTGTGCATATGTATCGATAATATACAGATATTTAAATATCTAGAAGGAAACCCTTTAGTGCTGTTTCCTTTCCTGAGGGCATGTTTCAAGTGCAGAACTTATTTTTAGGAAAAGTCCAGGGACTGCTTTAGACTTTCAGTACCTGGAATGATTTGTTTTCAGCTGTCACAAGGTCCTCAAACTACCTCCAAGACCACAGGTATTGGCAAGTCTCTTTGGGCTGTTAAAACTGCAGTTACACTAGAGATTTGCAAACTGTTTTCCTGGATACCTTGAATAACTGCTTTTCCTAAAGAGACCCGGAGTGAAAAAACCAGTTGAGATGATGCCAAGGTAGCTTATCAGCTTTGCTGAGTAAATAGCTATGAGCGTTTTGGAAAATTGTATCATTGCCATTTTCTTCGACTTCTCAGTTTCATAAGTCAATCTTGTACATGAGGCTTTTTCAAGAGCAAACAAGTAGGCACCCTCTCATGGCATCGTGGCTTCTGCGAGAGGTTGCTTCTCTTGGAGAGTCTGGAAGGCCAGAAATCATGAGAAAGCTGAGGCTCCCTTGAGTGTGTGGGGGGGATTTTTTTTTTTCCTTCCCCCCCTTTGGTATGTGGGAATGATAATACCAAAAATTCTAATGCCTTTTTGAGGGCAGTATATTTTTTATTTTTTAAAATGAAGTTTGTCATTTCCTTGCTCCAACATCTCCCAATTCAAACTTGAATTCCTGATCTGAACCTGAAATTTGCTGTATGTTGCTGGAGTTTGGCATGCAGTTATGGATCTGATGGGGAGGGGAAAATGGATGTGAAACAGTAATTTTGTTTCAGCCTTTTCTACCTGGTAAAATTTCCAGCGTATGAAAAGTCTTATTAGATTTTGACAAAGTCAAATTAAGTCAGTGGTGTCTGTGTATGTTCTGTTTTAGTTGCAGATTTTTTTCAGGAGATTAATTGCTTAGAAAAACTATAGCTATAAGGCCAGAATGAGTTGTCATAATCTAATATGACCCTCTGTAAGACAATATAAGTTGTTACAGTGAAAAGTACGGCCTTTTAGAAAAACATAAGGTTTTGAATTAAAATTGATGAAGGATTTACTGGAGTTCCAGGCGGCTACCTTCTCATGTTAATTTTATCATCGTGCTTGACAAATTTGTGCTTTCTGGAGTGAACTGGTCATGCAACTTCAGCATCAAAATGACAGAAGCTGGGGAGGCTTTTCTTGGATTGAAGAGGCCGTTACAAAATCCATATTCTCCCTTCACATAGTTAATGACTGGGAAGGATAAAACTTGTTAATGCTTTTGTTACTTGAGTCAAGCTATTTGCCTGTTGTGTTGTGGCTAGCCTATCTGTAATGGAAAGTGCTGAGATTTTTTTCCCATGGTAAAAGGAGATGAAGACATGGCATGACGTATCAGATGGGTATGTTCAAATCAATATTTTACTACTCTGGCTTAACAGCTTTAGCAGCAAACTTTTTATTTCTGTTGTATATTTGAAACCTCTCTGTATTTATCTGACATGTCAGATTTAGAGGTGTGTTCTGGCTTTGGTGGAGCAGAGCAGCATTAGACATCCAGGTCTGCTTGCAGTAAACCCTGTTGAGGGTTGCCTTGTACCTTGTTGTGCCTTTTTCTCATTGAGCATCAGTGAAGTGTTGATAGAGGAGATAAATTATGGGTTTCTTGATTCTGGAATGGCAAGTAATATGATTTTAAATAGTGAAAAACATCTTAATTAGTAATTTCTTTGAGTGTATTTTCAAGAAGGTATAAATACATGAGTATCATAAAGAGGGCCAGGAGCAAAAATGGTGAGACTTCAACTGTTGGTGTCGAAGTTGAACTAGCTTCTGAAGGTTATCAGAAGCCCAGTGGAGTTGGAGTATGATGGCAATGGAGATGCTGGAAGGGATGCTGTCAGCTGGAAAGAGAGGAATAAAGGTGGCTAGCAGGACTGCCAGCGTGTTAGTGATGAGGAATTGTAAAGCAGCATTAGTGTGGATAAAGAGGAAGCAGCTGGGCTGAAATTACTTTGGAAGAGACGATAAGAGATTTTGTTGTGGTAGTGCTAGGGATCTACTGCACGTATTCCAGGATTTAAATGTAGGTAAACATCTTGTAATATGGTTAGAGGGAAAGGTTTCTGGGCGCTGTCCCTGTGAGAAGTTAACTCCCCACATTGGAGAACAAAAGCTGCTGGTAGTGGTTGGTCACAGAGCTGTGATAGCTGGCAATTTCATCAAATAGTGACTGAAGCAAACAGATCAGTGTAGATGTGTCCTTGAGAAGCACAAAAGATGCTGCAGAGAAGCTGGACGTAGAGGTGGACTGAAGATCACTGCTTAAGTTGGGTTAAATATAATAGATGCACAAGTAGACAGGCATCTGTCAAACATCTAGGGAAAACAAAGACTCTGTTAGTTGTCAGAAGAACTGAATTTGGAGAAAAACAGGGAATACTGAGAAGCCAAAGGGCCCAATATTAGCATCTCAAATAACCAGCAGAGGCTGCATCTAGGAAATGACCCTAGAGTTGGTGATTCATTTGGTCATTACGTCAGGATATGGTGAGCAAACAGAACCTGTGAGAGGTGTGGGCAAAAATCGGTTTGTAAAGGAAGGTGTATCTTGGAAAGCAGGAAATTGAGGCATGTGGTACAGGTTTCCAGTGCAGGAAATGATTGGTGTTCTTGCAAAGGATATTAAATGAGGGACCAGACACTTTGGTTGCATGAAAAAAAGCAGTCGATCTCACAAAGGAAGGAATCTGGTCATTGTGTAACAAGGACAGACTGGAGTGTAAAGATGATCTGAGTGTGATCCCAGAGTTGCTTTTTGTGAACGTGACATTACAGATGATAGGGAACATTGAAAATAATACATGGAGTTATGGGGTGGGAGCAAAACTTTAATGTCTTAGTGCATTTGAGCCTGTTATTGTGGACCATGTAATCTGTAGTCCAGAGCCCTAAACACAGGACACTTGAAATCACAGGCCTGGTAGCAGAAGTTTAAATACTGCTCTAAGCAAGCAGTGGCATCCATCTAAGTGGAGGACAAGAAATGTGGCTTCTGTAGGTTGGCAGAAGGACAAGGAGATGGATGATAGATATGGGCAAGTTATATAGGTCTTGAGACTGTGACAAATATGTACAGGTTTAAAATTAACCAGAGAGAATATAAAGAACTTTTTACATGCATTTTTGGGGGCTTTGATATTAGCTTCTCACGAATAACCACAGTAGGCAGGATTTTTAATTTCCTTCAAGAAAGTGGGAACTGGTAGAATAAATGTGAAATAGGTAAAGGAGTGAAGAAGAAGCTAGCAGCACAGGAAAGGCTGTTGGGAGATAAAAGATATCTTTCCCCTGTGATATGGCCAGAAAAGTAGGAATGTGTGCGTTAAAGCTGTTGCTGAGCCAAGTCCTAATGGCACAACTGATTTGGGAGTAGATAAGCATGATGTATTAAGAATTAAATGACCCTGAGAGCAGCCGTAATGAAAATGGGTTGATATTAAGTGCAAGAGCTATGTGTGTCAAGGTGAATGGGAAGAATTTGTGATAGAGGAAGGAGCAAGGAGCTTGGTGGTAAAAGGAGAGGTTTGGGTAGTCCTTATTAGTCAACACTGTGGTGCCACCCAGGAACGAGTGACAGTGGGAAGAAGAGATACTGGTCTGCAGTGGGCTCAGTAACCCTAAAGGGCCCTTCCAGTCTGGTGGTCCTTGCGGCTCTAACATTGGGATGATTCCTGATGCAACTTCAGTGACAAACACTTGCTCTAGACGAACTGTACATTGAGGTAAAATTTTTGATTGATTGGCTTGCTGAGGTATAAATTCTAATAACAAAAAGATAAATTACATATGGGGAAGTCCACTCATACTAAATTGCCACCCAAGGCTGTTTATTTTACTTAATGATTTTGACACCATTAACATTTAGCCTGATACAATTTCACTTTCATTTTTTATGGATGATGAAATGCAAGCAAACAGCATGAATTTCAGGCACAGTAACATCTGGTTGTGGTTCAGTTTTCAGCATAGGTGCTGAGCTGGAACAGAAGTGTTGGCAGGTGAATGTTAATACATTTGGGAGGTGTAGCCCTTGCAGATATTGTAAAACTGCTATGCGAAGTATCCCAAATGCTGTTAAAATCCAGTGCTTGCTGGGGTATCTGCAGCATCTTAAAAAATACTTTCATCTTTACAACTCATGTTTTTGTTTTTAAATGTAAGACCCATCCTTCTCATCTGCCTTGTGGAGTATCGGAAGGGATCAGTGTTCTAAGACCTTAAAAGATGAAGGAATAAAAAAAAAAGAGAGAGTAGGGGAAGAAGAAAAGTGTTGGTGCTGAGACAACTGTGTCCATGATGATCCATCCAGGGAGCAGTATTTTCAGTTTGTGAGGTGCTGAATGTGAAGTCAGGCTGCAAACACTGTTAAGTTGAACCTTGCGTTTGCCCATGCAAGTCCCAGGCCATAACCGATGTCCTGAAACATTCTTTACTCTTCTGTTTTGTACTCTCACTGAGTTCCACCTTGAGACGTTACACCTTTCTCCGGCTCGAGAACCAAAACACTGAAATATTTAAGCAACACGACATTATTTTCATTCGGGCTAATTTTCAAGGTGCACAAGCGCTGCTTTGTTACTCACTGCAGGAAAGCACAGGTGCTGTTTTTCCTTGGAGCTTATCAGTTGCCTTAATTTTTTTCTTCCTCTTTCTTTTGAGGTAGTTGCCGAGTGCGCCACAGATACGCTGCTGGTTTGGTTCTGAGTCTCTCTTTTTGCCCAGCCCGTGCAGCTCACGCACCCGAGCGGCGACGGCTGCCGATGCCCGCTGCCGGCGCGAGGCCTTCCGCAGCCGGGCAGCGCGCGGGCCTGCTCGGCGAGGAGCCGCGTTCCAGCGCGCTGATCCCTGCCGCGCTCCAGCTCGAATCGAAACTACCGGAAAAGGCAGCGCGGCGGCAGCGGCGGCGTGGCGATGGCTCCGGGTGTGCTTAGTCAGCAGCTCACGGGGCGCTGCTCGCCGAAACAAAACCTGTTCAGGAAGGTGCAAACCCGAGACCTCCCTGCTCCTCTTCTCTAAGGAGAGAGGCTCGCTCCAAAGTAAAATGCTTTTATTCTCTCTGTAATTCCTGTATTCTCCTCTTCTTTGGATACCAGGGAGATGGTACTTGTCTTCCAACAGTTATTACACTGCAGCGGGGCAGGCTATGTGATTAGACCTGGTAACTTTGGGTCATTTTAATGGCCTTTGCCAATAGCTGCAATGTCTCAGTGGCTGCTGAATGTGTGTCATGTCTTAGGAGAAATTATTCCATAAAAAGGTGATTTTTTTTTTTTTTGAGAAGAGAAATGAGAACTGTAACCTGTCCATCTGTTTTCCGAGTTAAGCTTTGAGCTTTTTGCTCTTTGGCTGCTGTGCTTTTTTCCTTTTTCCCCACTTTCCTTTTCTAATTCATAAATTCATAAAATAATTCATAAAGCTTTTCCTGTGAACTTTGGAGTTGCCAGTACAGTCAGCTCACTAATTAAAACTGGCCTTTAGCAGACTGACTACATCATCTGTCTCTGGTCCCTTGTAGTGGCGGGATATGGGTTTCATTATGCCCGTTTCCTCAGTCTGTGACAGCTGTGGGCATATATGTTGAGGTCTGTTTTATGTAAAATTAAATAGTCTTTTTTTCCCCATATATTCAATTAAGATATTTCCATTAATTTAAAATAACCTATTTCTGAACCTCAGAGCTTGAAAGAAATATAATTTATGGCATTCAAAACCTGGAAGCCTCTTTTTTTTCTTTATGCGCAGTAACATTTTCAGTATCTAATTCTGAAAGATTTGAGATTGTTTTTTCTAAACAAGCACTCAGAGGCATAGAGAGACACTATGTCTTCTGGCAACAAAACAATGAAAAATTCAGGAGAAATCTGCAAGATGCTCTTTAGAGCAAGGGGACTGAAGCAAAATCTAATAGAAAATCTCTTTGGAGGGAAAGTGGCACATATAGTAACTAATATTTTGCATTCAAGCTGCTTTGTACCAATAAAATAAAGACTGCAACAGACATTGAAGAGGAGAAGCAGCCTGGATTACTGGTTAGTTCACCTCTTGCTTGGGGAACCAGGTCACCTGATAGAGTTGTCTGTGTTGCCAGCATCAGAAGGATTAACCTCTTATAATCTCTGTGATTTGAGTAAGAGATTTTGTTCCTGTCCTCACTGCTTAGTTCAAAGCAGCAGCTAAACAGAAACTTGAATGAATCTTCACTAATGTGTCTGTGTTGGTGAAGCAAAAAGGGAGGAAATGAAATTGATATGAAAATATTTGCCATATTTTTTTAACAGCTAGCTTGAATGTTTAGATGTTAAATGCGTATATGTGGAGCTGTTGTTTTGTGGAATCGGGGAAGTTGGCTGCATCCTCAGTTGTGTTTTTGTTATCTGAAAGATACTTTGTCACACCAGTAGAATCAAATCTGTTTCTGCTTCACCATCCTCTGCTTCCACTTTAGAAAATAAACTCTGGAAGGAGGAGTCATCTCTTGCTTTGTAAGCACAACATGATAAAATGTCAGTGTGCTTCTCACGAAGAATGCAGATGGTCCTGTCCAAATCACCTGAGGTGATGCTTGCTTGCCTGCACTAGGTCAGTCCAAGGCTAGCAAGGATTACTGTCACCTCATGTAGATGAATCTAGTCTTGAGGAATGGTGGTGGTAGTAATGGGGGGCTTAACTCCACTTAGCTCCACAAAATTTGAGGAAGCTTTTTCTTTAGCATATCATGGGGAGGCTATTTATTAAAAAAAAAAAGTTGTTTCAACTATGCAGGTGAAGAATCATCTTATCTAGATATATCCATGGGCAGGATAACAGGCTAATGGGGGTTGTGGTGCAGTCCTTCTTACTGTGATATGATCTTCATCAGTTGTGTGTGTAGCCACATAATTTAGTGCCAACTCCAGTTGCAGCTGTGTATATATCTGCAGGGTAGGAGATACCTAACGCTTGGGACCCACTTGTCAATTGTCTCTGTCAGATACTGTTGGGAAATCCCCCCACCCAGTGTGAGCAAAGGAGTTGCTGGAGTTACCCTAGTCGTATTACTGATAGGGAGAGAAACAGCAACCAAAAAGTAAACTGAGATGGTCAAAATGTCTCTATGGGATATGGTTTGTAAATAACGTAATGGGACTTGGATTGTAACTCATTTAACTTTTGTGAGGAGAAAGTGCTGAGGGTCTATCCTTCCTTGGTGAAGAAGATAGTCTGGAAATAGCTTGAGTGCTTCATGCAATTTCTGAGCATCTGCTTCTGGAGCACTACTAGGAGTGGAGTTAAATTTTAGGTAGATGTTAACATGTCTCTGGGAAGGTTACAGAGAAGTAAAGCACAATTCTAAATAAGCATCCAACTGTACTGGCTCTCACCTTGCTAGAATTAGCTTGTCAGTGTGCATTGAGATCATGGTTATTGTCAGGTAAGTTGGAGGTGAGTAATGAGTTTCAGGGCTCTCAGAGGAGTAGCAGGGAGAGTTCATGCATCTGAGGCACCCTGTCTCTAGTACAGGCTGTAATGCTCTTGAATGCTGGAGCAGATACTTTCCATATGACCATTAAGGTGCCTTACTGGAGGGAAGAATGTCTTTGGGCACTGGGGAGCTGTAATCCAATGAGGGCCAAAGCTGGCAGGAGGTGGCTTTTGATTCTTACCTTGTTCTAGTGACCTGAAAGGTGTCTGGAGCTCATCTGGTTGATCTGTTCTGCCTTGACTGGGGAAGTGGCCTGAGACTCTCTGCAGATGATCTGTGGGACCATATAGGTGGAAGAAAAAGGGAATAGTCCCCTAGTCTGAAAAAACAGGTGAGACTTGACTCACCTGGCTTTGGGAATATGTGTTGGGTGGTATATTCTGCTGCTCTCCTTGAATTTTCCTGTTTCTCTGTCCTGCTCAGCATATAGCCAAATGCTCTGCCTAGAAGTGGAAGTTTCTTCACTTTTTCTGTTTCCAAGTATAGTTAATGTAAAATTGGGGGAGGCGATTTATTGGTCACTGACATTCTGGATTCAATGCAGCACTAACCTGTTACAGGGGGCTGTAAAGTTCAATGCCTCGTGTTTCTACTTTCTTCACTGTTTCTTGAGCATCTGTTTCCAGCTTTTTTGTCTGCTTAGGTCATGAATATGCTCTTTTTTGTTTTGTTTTTCCTCCACAGACAGAAGAACAATACTCAAACTTATTTCAGCTGCTGCTTATCTGAAATCAATTGAAAGTTTCCTGCTGACTTTCAGGAAGCTTTTTCTAGGGTAATGTTTAAGTAAACTTCTTACAGCTTCCCTTGCTGCAAAGCAGAAGTTTCAGTAACAGCTGATGCTCCATGTAATATTGATGCAAGCTGTGGTTTACAAATGAACTTGTAATATTTTATGTTTTTTATTAATAAGATCTCTTGATTTTTTTTTTTTTGTTAAAATGATGAACATGTTTTGAAATGCTGGAATCCTTTTGCAATATACACTTTATACCTGAGGGTCACGGCATATTGGTCCTATTCTGTCAGTACAAATTATGTTCTGAACTGTGTTAGCTTTTTAATAATAATAAAAAGCTTTTTTTTAAAAAAAAATACTTTAGCTTTTTGAAATTCTATGGGAGAGAGGAGTTCTGGGTCCTGAGTCCTAAAAAAAAATCTGCTCTTTAGTGACAGTCTCCTCCCTCCCTTTCTCTGATCTGTTTCAGTACTAGTTGCTTAAAATTTTATTTTCAAAACAACAAATGCATCTTGACCTTTCTGCCAGATACTGTTTTCCTGGGTAGTGTTGGTGTAAAGATTGTAGAAGAGCATTCTGACATGTACAGTCATTTCGGGAAAAGAAATCTTACTAGTTGCAAGCCCCTCTTGCTTTCTATTTTCCCCTTGTTGTGATTGTTTTCTTCAAGTTGCATGTATCAGCTTACACCTGTTGAATATAATCCCATTTTTGTGTGTGTGTGTCCTATATCTTTCAAATACTCTTTGGTTTTGGATTGTATTTATGCGGTGAGACGAAGATGTGATTCACTTACTTATTGGTACTGCCCTATGCTTCTGTTCATTCACAACTGCAATCCACTTGGCATGTATTCCATGGCACTGGTTGTAATTGCTCTCTCTTTTAATTGTTCCTCTTTAAGAAGAAATTCCTCTAGAACAGCGTTCCAGGTTTCTGCAGGAGTGTCCTAACTGCAGGGTAACATTTTCCTCACCTGAGCGTTTATGTTCTTGAAATAATTCAAAATGTATTTCTGGAATGTGAGTTCTTGTGCTCAGCGGCAAACAAGAATGCATACAAAAGTCTTCAGTTCAGGAGCATGAAAACCTGTGTGATGTTAAGTCGGTGAGTCAAATCAAATCTGGTAACAGATTAACCCGTAAACATGATCCAGATGTCTCTCCAACTGTCTGAATCTATTTTGTCATTGAAAGTGTTTAGAAGCCTACATACATTAACTGCCTGCTGCATTGAACCATTGTAGAAAGTAAAAAAATAAATTGACTTGTCACTCCTGCTGCTGTCTAAAATTCCTTTTAGTGAAGTAGGACCTTTTAATAGAAGGCTTCTGCTGCTGGTGAGAATTGAGCTGAATTAAAAAAACACCCATGGACTCCCCCAACACCCACCCATCCAACTTGCCAAAAGTGTCTGCAAACCTGGCCCTCTTCCAGCTCTCTTTTGAGATAATGTTGTTTTAATTGGTGTGTTTGCAACTGGCAAAAAGGATTTCCTACCAAGGCTTCCTACCTACTTTAATTTGTTATTTAAGTTATCTGGAGCATTTTGTAAGGGGAAAGGGAAGTGCTGGGCAGCTATGGTGAAAGCAGAGCTACGTTTTTTATAGAAAGTTTTGTTCATGAACTGGGTCGAAAAGACCTCAGTGTCTGCAGGAGGTGTGAAATTTAGTTTGCTAAGGCATTGAGACTGGATAATTGAGCAGAACAGTCAAATGCACCTTAGTTTTTACAATTCTTCCACTAAAATTTATAAAATGCAGGATTACTCAATTTTGTGTAGATTATGCTGTCTGGTTGGCGCTCCGGGTGCCCTGTCCAAGTGAAAAAGACACTGAGTGGCGAAAACTTGAGATAACCTCCTCCCATGTCAGATCACTCTAATGCTGATGGCTATGGCAGTAACAGAGGAAATTTAGATAAAACTATTATATATACTGTCTAGTGAGATGCAGCTGGGGGGATGTGTAAGTACTTTTTGTACTGCTTTTCTAAGTTTGGTTTCTAAAATGATACTGAAGCTGGATGGGATTACTATGGTTGTATCCACACTTACCACCGGAGTCTGGAAAACCCTTCCAGGCAGTGTCACCTGTTTCTCAGCTCCTACCAGTCACCATGGACAGAAAGGGAGGAGTGACTGTTAGGAAGCTATTTGCTAAAGTATTGCATCATGAATTAAATAAACTTGGTAGCTTTGTGTGTCTCTGGAAAGGGTAATGAATTTGCAGATCATCTCATCAGGAAGATGGTAATTCATGTGAATTAGCAGGGATTCTAATTCATTCTCTAGACATCTGGCAAAATGGAAATCCCTTGGGTAGATCAATTTGCTACCAGAAGCAACATACACTCTCTTTTTTCCTTCTTCAGAGAATTCGAGAGTGACAGTAGTTGCTTTTCGGATGAGGTTGCCTGCTAAACTGAGCATGACTTCCCTTCGTTCGACACGGTCCCCGCGGTCTTGAGAGAAGAGGGACAAGTCGTCCTGCGGGCATTGAGAGTGGCCTGACTGCAGGAAGCTCTTTGCTTTGAGAACAGGAACTGTGATGTGAAAGTGGGTTTTTCATGTTGATGGACTATTAAAAATTAATAAATGCATTCTATGTCCATTCCATTCCACTTACTGAAGCGGAGAGATCTCTCCGTTCTAATGAGGTAAGTTTAGCGTTACCGCTGGCTCTCTGGATACCCCTGCCATCATCTCAGTCAAACAGCTGGATTTTTGAAGGCTTGTTTCATCTTTTAGGTCAGAAAAAACCCCACCTTTAGATGCAACATTGATTTTCTTGGTACGGCTGGTGTCTGTGCTCTGTTCCTTTCTTCTGCTGTCAGAACAGCTCTTGGGTCAACCCAACCCACAGCAGAAATCTATTCACAGCAAGCAATAACAAAATGTTGTTCTCCATTTTTCTGCGCATGGTCTCAGCTTTTTTGTTTGTTGATACATAAAGGTACCTAGGGTGTTTCCAGCCTGTCACCCTTTGAAGGGAATACACTGGTACATAAATGCTCCATTCATCAGCAGAGCAGCCTGCAAAACAGGGGCTTGTTTTCCCAGGCAGTGAGAGAAGACATTGAAGTAATAACCTGACTTCAGTCTTTTGTCACCAAGGGCTCTCTCCCAGATAGTGTTGAGATGCTCAAGGTGCCAGTGAGTTGCTTGCAGGGCTCCCACTCATCTGTTCTTTTTCTTATCTAGTTAAGGAAAATCTTCTCCTTCTGAACGTAATTTAGCACTGAGAGTACTCAGTGAAGTGTTGCATTTTCAGTCTGGCTCAGAGTAGGAAATGCCAAGGGGTTGTGACATGTTGAATCCTTGCAACAGGGTCAGAGAACCCTTGAACTGCAGTTTCACCCAGCTCTTCTCTTTTTAGGGATGTGGTGGTGTGCAAAGAGCTTTGCAGCACCGTCATTCTGCTGCTTTGGTCTCGATGCTTCCATGTGTGAAACAAAACAGTGACCCACTTACTATGGAGGGCGGTCTAAGGCCCTCAGTGTGGCCTCTGCTTTTTATAGTGTGAAGCATCCTTTGGATTTTGGTGGTGAGGGAAAGGCTTCATTGCCCAGGAGTGAGAGGTGAGGACGTGCAGGGGCTGTGCATGACCTATAAATGTACAGCGATTTCCAGGACAGGGAGGTACTTGTGGGTCAGGGTTGGGTCGATGGGAACATGGCAGTTCCTGATGGATCTAACAGTTTTGCATCTCCTGCCAGCCTCTCATGGGTTCCCTACAACATGTTAAAACTGCGTTCAAGTTTTGCAGTGAAGAGGAAACAGTTTGTCAAACTGCTTATGTACTTTACCTAATAAAGAACATGTATTTTGAATGCTCCACTTTCAGCATTGCTTTTCTTTAGAGTGCTAATTAAACTGCATCTTTCCTGCACGACCCATCCTAGGTACTTTACTGGCCTCTGTGCCAGGATGTAGGTTTTGTTATAGTGCGGTCAGTGACCAGCTCATAAGCCTTGCGCTGGGTTTAGTTGGGATGTAATCCTTTGGCCATCTGCTCGGACACTCCCTATGCCTACAACGCTCTGACTTGCAAAGCGAATGTTAAAAGTGAGCTCGAATATGCAGGTTTTCAGAACATCCAGGTTTCCCCTAACTGCATAGGAGCATGTTCCTATTCAAGAAGCTTGAGAAATTTGATGCAAGAACCTCACAATAATTTCACACACTGAATTTTTATTCTCTGACTGGTATATGGTATTCCCAGCTAGAGAAACATCGTTCAGAAGAATTTAATAATAATAAACTCAATAAATTGACTTCAAGAAAAACTGTGATATATGGTGTACTCTTGCTTTTCCACCTTCTCAGAATGATTTTTGGACATTTTATTTGGCTTGTATTTTATCTCTTCTAGGCCTTAGGAGTCCATTTAGTTCTCCAGTATTGTATAGCTGACAGGTATAAAGCCCTTTATTTCCCTTCTTTACTTACAGTAACATCAAAACACTGAGAAGGTTCCAAGGACAATTTGCTGAATCAAATCACTTCCATTTCAAGCATCAATTATAGTTGCTTTCATCTTGGTCTCCCCAATGTACCTCCAATTATTTCAGTGCAGTCTGTCTGCTTTTTTGGAGCTGTTTCCAGTGCTCCTGGAAGGGAGGTGCAGTGGCTGTGACTCCTGTTTGCCCGTATGTTTTTACTGCAACTAAATGCACCTTTGAGAGCAGGCACATTTCTGTGCATCGGTGTAATTCAGCGTTCCCACACATCAATATGCAGCTGTAGGCCTCTCCTTGCTCTAATTTTCTCTCATTTTCATTCCCTTCCTTCCTATAGAACCTTGTAGCTGTGTGTGGGGATTACTGTTTGGTGCAATTTAATGTTTGCCTCTGACTGGGCTTTCTGTGCTGCCCGCTTTGCAGAGAGCAGCCATTCAAAAGTGGACAGGATTTAACATTTCCACTTAGTTTCCAAATACTGCTTTTCCAGAACTCAGAATTGGCTGTGGAATAACTTTCCTTTGCTTCCCCCCCACCTTTTTTATTTTATTTTATTTTTTTTTATTGTTTTTGCATGTGAATAAGGAAATTGCTTATCTAGATCCGATTTATTTTGTCTTTGTTTTTTTAATTTGTGGCGGTACCAAAGTGAACACATCTGTGATGGCTAGCGTTGCTGTGCGCTCTGCAGAGCCCCTTCCTTTTGTGATATAAGTTTTAACGCACACAACGCACTGCTTTGTGTGGCTTCACTTCAGCCTGCTGGCCCGCTGAGCCATGGGGGTGCCGAGGGGTTTTCACTCCTTGCTGTGATTGATAACAGCTCAGCTTCTTCTGTGGTTTTGTTGCTCCTTTGTGTCATTTCTTGGGTGTTTGGCACATGAGGGCCTTCTGGGGACTCCAGTGGGATGCAACGGGGTGGTGTGAGTGCTAAAGTTTCCCTCGGGGAGGCCAAGCTCTTGCAGCCTCCTGAAGCGGTGGTTCCTGGGCAGTGACGTGATGTGCTCTGGATCTGCAAACAGGCCAGCCCTGGGCACTGTCTAGTGGTTCTTTCCAGCCCTGGACCCCACAACACACACCTTGATGTGTGGGAGACCCTTTGGCCCCACGCTGGGAGCTCTTCTGCCTACCCGGGCAGTGGGAGCTTTGCTCTATTTCATCAGATGAACTCTTAATATTTAGAGGTTGAGACCACAGCGCCCAGCCAGCCATCTGTCCCTTAGTTTGCGTGTTGCTCACTGCAGAGGCCACACTCGTGGCTGTGCGTGCCGTAACGCAAGTAACCCTTGGATTTCCGTGCTGGGGCTGCACCTGCCTCCCTGCTGGCAGCAGCAGAGCCGCCTGGGGCTGCGGAGAGACCAGCTGAAGTTCCACTTACTGCCCTCTTGCTCCCCTTTGCCCTTCCCTCAAGTTCTTGTATCTTTGTGGCCCCTGCCTTTTCCAAAGCAGAGGGCAGAGGGGAGGCTCTGTGATAACCTGGTGGCTGCCTGCTCCAAGGCAGTATTTGCTTGTGAAACACTTGCCTTTGTGCCACCTCCAAAGGCACTTAGGGAGCAGAGAGCTTGTCCTCCCGCTTTCCCTGCCCTGACTCTGACTCGGTTTGAGTGGCTTGGAGGTTAAAAAGGAATCTGTACCCTCAGGCAACACTGGCCTCGGCCCTTGAGTGCTTCCTTTTACCCGTGAGGTTTGCATCAGGAGTGCTTCGGGCCCTGCATCTGTGAGAAAATGTGCCTGTGTATTTTGGAAATAAAGCATGCATCTAGGAGAAGACGTACCTGTTTATTTTGAAAATAAAGCATGCAGGGCTTCACAGTCTTGCTGAAGCACCTCTGTCTGCGGCCTCCAGCTCCTGTGCTATGACAGGTACAATGTTCCCTGCTTAGAAACACCTGTCTGGGCTGTAAATGCTTGCAGAGGCACTTGTCAAACAGCGGATTTCTTTTCCAGCCTCACACCCTGTTGTAACTCTGTGCATACAACCCTATTTTTAAGCTATTTTTAATTGTTATTATTTTTCTTTCTTTCACTGTGGGGTGTTTTTTCATCCGTGTTTGTACCCCTCCTTGGTCCCTGGTCATATCTTGCTTCCTAGCTCCTCAGATACTTTGTTGGTTTTACCACATTTCCACTGGGAAAGCTAGGGGAGCCTGGAGATGTTTTGCCTCACTACTTAGATCTAACAACGTCATTGAGGATACGAGCTTGCAGAAGAGAAATGTAAACAAAATCTCACTTAGTTTGACGTGGACAGTCTCCGTGCGGAGAGATAAGGACCTGTTCTATGTTCTGCTCCTTGTTTTCTGATAAATATTGTCCTGGAATTAAATTAGCAAAAGAGAGCTCTGAAAAGTGACGTTTGAGTTCAGCCTGCTGCTTGTTTGACGTAGAGGGTTCAATTAATTAACAGATGTCATATTATAGGGGCAATTTAGATGATTATTTTCAAGTTGTGATTGAAAATCTGCTGTATCCTACTGAAGAGGTATTATTAGTTTATATAGTCATGTTTATTATTATAGTAATATTGTATAGAGTATGCATAACTTTAAGTGAGGTGATATGAAATGGTGTGTTGCTAAGCAGAAAGAATAATTCTTAGTTTGCAGAGGACTGATTTTGAAATAGTTTTGTTAGACATAGCACACTGATTTCTAAACATTAATCCTCTCATTTTTTTTTTTTTTAATTGCATTTAGAAAAGTGAAATGGGGTGCAGAAAAGGCTCTGTCTCCAGATTGGTTAAACTATGAAAATCAGTGCAGTTTCCCAGCTTCCAGTTCTCTGTTGGGGATGTTGTCCAGTGACACTGTCCACTGACATTAGAATGAAACTGTAATAAGACAAAAGCAATAACAACTGTTTTTTCTTCTCTTTACAGTAAAGAAAGCTAAACTTCAAGGACCACCAGGTAAGCCCCGCTCTGCCCTTGTTCCAGTTCATCTTTCACAGCAGTGGTGACACCTGCTCTCATTCCTGCTCACGCTGCTGCCCTCCCAGCTTTCATCTAACTCCTCTCTGCCCCTCTGTGCTCTCTTTATGTGACAAAAAGCTACCCTGGGAGTCCAGGCTGTCTGAGTTGGACCTGGTGTCACCGTACTGAGATACCTCCACTTACTTGCCTGACCTGAGACAGGTGATGGGTGAGGAAAGTCAACTTTCATCTACTGGGACTGCCTCCCACCCCAGCCTGCCCTTTCATCTCATCTTTTCTCTGTCCCAATTAAAAAACAGGATCTGGAAACATCTGCCAAACCTGACAACATCTGCAGAACTGATATGTCCCAGTCACCAGTGTGTGCCTGTCTGGCTCCAGTGCCTCCCAAGTACCAACTGGGATTGCTGGATGCTACTATAGCCGTGATTCATCCTCTTGCGTGGCAGCCCTTAGTGCCTATGGCTGGGATTGTAATCCCATCTGCCTAGTTTTTGTCCATATAGTAGAATAAAAACAAACAGCTTGTGGCACACAGTGTTTACAGTCTAAACAACTATTTCCCAGTGCTTTGGTAGCAAGCAAGGAATCTATCAGTAGTTTTTTTTTTTTTTTGTGGAATACAATTAATGTGCTTTTTTTTACAAAATAATAACTGATGTGTCTTTTTTTTGGAGCCCAGTTTAAGGTGTTTTGTATACTGGCTTGTTTGAAATGTTAGTTTGGGGACATTCAAAGAAAAGAAAGGAAGAGGTGTGGCTTCAGGAAAAACACATGTTAAAATGCTTAGGTCCAAAGCAATTGCAATAGGGGTAATTCCATTCCAGGAAAGGAAAACTGAGTGCACAGACGAGAAGGGAGGCGAGATGTACTTCAGGGGTTTGCCATCCAGCAGCCTTGTTTGGGGCTACAAATGTGTCCTGTAGTCTAGACTTAGCACAGGTGAAGTGTGTGGCTTCACTCACAAGCCCAGGAACAAGCCAGGAGAGATACAAGCAGTGCAGTTGGGTATGATGTCCAGCTTCCAGTAATTTCTGCATATGCCTGAGCTTCTGGATTGTATTGCTTCTCTTTCCTTCCTGTATATTAAGGTATCTGAAGCTAACTGTTATGACAGCCTGCAGCACTGGTGTTCATGAATTGCGCAGTATTAAAATGAACAGTAATCTGATTTATGCAGGGCATAGAAAAAGCAGCACACTGAAATAGTAGAATTTACCTTGTTTCTTGCAACTCAGTGTGTCTCTTGTTCCAGGTTCGATGATACTGATAGATATGCTGGAGGCAGTAACTCCCCTGTAAAGGAGTCGGTTTATTTTCAGGTGCTGATATTCAGTTTTCCTCTGTGTCTGTTTGCCGGCTTTTGGCTTTATGAGCAAAGTGGTAGCAGCAACAAGGAAAAAAGTTGCTCCAGGCATTCACATCAGATTTAAAAGAAAAAGAAAAAAAAGCCCCCAAGAATCCTGGCTTGTCAAAATGTGAGTGTAACGTGGTTCTTCTAGTTCGGCTGGTTTGGCACTGCAGAGCAGTCTCTCACATTTAGCAGAGGTCACTGTATTTCCCTTCTGCCCTTTATTTGACATTAGAAAGTCCTTTGTGGACTTACAGGTGGAAAACCGGGCTGCAACGAGGAGAGCAGTGAAGCTGATCCTATGGTCTTTTCCATTCCAATTGCTTCATTTTGGCAAGTCTGCTTTTAGTGCTGCAGGATCTGTGTGATAGGCCCTGTCTCTTCAGACTCTCTCTCCTTTCCCTCTTCTGTGTTTCAGTGAGCAGCCACTTCAAGTGGCTGCATCTTTCAGGATTTTACACTTTTTTCCCCTCTGTTCCTAGCTTATTGAAATTGTTTAGTTGCCTTTTTCTTTTTTTTTTTTTTTTTTNAATTTTTTTTTTTCCCTTTTTTTTTTTTTTTTTTTTTTTTTTTTTTTTTGAGAGGGGAAGATTTTTGTTTGTTCGTGCATGAATTTCTAAGTAAATTGGATTGATGCTTTGGAAGGTGAAGTTCTTTGAAAGGCATCTTGAGTATTTGGGTCTTCAACCCAGTGTTGTCTCCCCACATGGACTTTTTATTTTGGGCTGCCTGGAGTGCAGTGTATGCACTGAAATCCTTAAAATGTTGAACTTGCCTGTATGCTGAGGGGAATCACTTTTTGTCTCTCATTCCCCAGATAAATTCAATACGTATGTGACCCTGAAAGTACAAAATGTGAAGAGCACGACGGTAGCAGTGCGAGGGGACCAACCCTGCTGGGAACAGGACTTCATGTTGTAAGTATGGTGTTGCACGGCAGTGAGGCACTTATGTGTGAGCCCTTCCACGACGCCAGCGTTTACAGGAAGCTCCTTAACATGTTGTATAAAACAGAGTGCTGACACATGTAAAATGACCAAACCTGCTGACAAATCATTTGCTTTTTTTGTTTTACGCAGTAGTCTGTGCTCAAGGAGATTGTGGGCTGGGAAGTGGTCCTTGCCTGTGGCCTGGTGGGAGTAGCTGGTATCCTGTAATGGTTCTGGGTTGCCTGGGTTCCTGCTCTTGGATCCTATATGCCAAGGCACGGCGAGGGCCGACTACTCCCTCTAGGATGGGAATGCAGGAGCTGAGCACGACGATCCCACGCTGTCAGGGCAAGGAGCTTGGTCGCATGGTGTCTGAGCGAGGCAGCAGGACAGACCCAAGGGTCAGGCCAGGGTCAGCTCAGAGTCCGGGGCATCGTATGGGGCAGGTTGGAAGCTCTCCTCACTCAGATTTTTGGTTCTTCCGGCTGCCCAGGTTGCTGCTTCTCCCCTGAGCAGAGCTCGGGAATGTGCTCTCCAGCTCCCTGGCTGCAGCCTTCAGAGGGGCTGTCAGTCCCTGCCCTGAGCAGCACAGCTCGGGCCTGCTCCTATTGATCCTGATGCACAGCCGGAGATTTCCCAGTATCTCTTGGGATGGTGAATTTATCTGATAAATGAATGCCTCATTCATAGATTCATAAATTGCATCTGCTTCTCTTCCTGCAGCTTTCGAAGACAAAGGAAATTTAACTTGTTAAATCCCAGACGCCAAATGCTTTTATCTGTTCTTGGCATGGACAGTACTGTTGGGGGTGGGAGCCTCCTCTCATGGAATCAAAGCTAATACTGCTGTGTTTGAGGGGGTCTGAGGTTTTTGCACAGTCCCTGTAGCGGGATCCCATGTGATGCTCTGCGAGCGTGTCCTCTCCCCAGAATGGGAACGTTTTTTGTCTGGGTGAGGAGGACACCCAGTTAAGTATAGGGCAGAGTGCTGCTGTCACAGCTGTGCTCCCATGTCCCTTGTTTTGTGGCCCTCATCTCTTTTTGGAGCAGCATCTGGGGTGAATGTACTTCCTGCAAGGAGAGTTGGAAGCCCATCTTTGGTCTTCAGGGAACCCTGAAATGCCCTTCCTGTTCAGACCAGGGCAGTGCCTGTCCTTAGAGGTAACTATGCAGCTCTCGTATAATCCCTGCAGAGGGAGGCTGGGACAGGGGATTTTACCCCTCTGGCAAATCCCATGTCAGCACGAAACTATTAACTTGTTTCTTCTGTGCTATGGGTTGGACCTGTGGTCAGGAACTATTTTTAAGGGTGGGCAGGTACTGCGGAGACTATTCAGGAGTGATTGAAAAGAGCAGGTTTTATTTGGCTGACCACTTTCCTACCATTCCTCCTCCTCTTCTTGGCATCCCAACTGTTGTGCCCTTGCAGCTGAGAGCTTACCTAGATGCTGTAAGGTCTCTCTGCTGCTCCGTATGTAGTTGCTAAGGGCTTTAAAAGCAACATATTAGCTGAACTACCTCCCCACAGTCTTCCAGCTTTTACCCAGGCAACAGCACACTTGTGGTGCTGTTTGTTTGCAGCACGTGGCAGCCAGTGTGTTTTGCATGAGCCTCTGTACACTGAGCTGACCCAGGAGAATTAACACTGATATTCTAGTGCTACTGTTTACTACTTCTTCTGAAGTTCTAAAAGCTTTTTGAATATAGTATTTTATCCCTGATGGAAGGGAGCTTGTCTGAGTGTCTTTACCTTCTTTATAAGGCAAGATGGAAAAATATACTGCAAGCAAATAATGTTTTCTGTGTGTGTATGCTGGTTTTGCTTCTAAACTCCTTGTCAGAAGTAACACTTCAGATTCTGAGGCTGTAGTGATGTTTGAGGTTTGCTTATTTACCAGACCAGTAAAGTGGTTTAGTGTCTTCTTTGGAGACATCCTCTAATTTTGAAGAAGCTATAAAGTGAGTATGTATGAGAAACACCTTTTTAATGAAAACACAAACTATGATGTTTAAAACATGATGGTTAAAACAGCATTAAAGTTATCAGAAGTGTCTTTCACTTAAACTCAGTGTGGAACTGGGGAGGGACATTAGATTAAAATCACAACTCTTTATTTATTTATTTAAAATTATTCTGCCTCTAACCAGAAGGTGGAGAAAGGGAGACACAGTCAAGGCAGTCAAAGCCGCTATCCTGAAAACATTTCTTTCTAGACTTGTCCTATGGAACTCTGGATGAAAGCCTCATAGGTGTTTTACAGATGGACCTTACTCACTAGAAGTATATGGGCTCCACCATGGAGATACATGGTCCTTGCTTCAGTCTAATGAATCTCTCCTCCCTTCTCCTTCTTGCCTCACAGTGGTGCAGCCAAAAGAAAATCACCTGTTGGCGTTGCAGGTTTATCTGAACAATCTGAGATAAATGTTGTCTCCCCAGGAGGGAAGCAGAAGGGTGGTACTGTGGTGATTGGTGCAGGTGGCTCCTTGTTATCTTAGCTCAGAACGTTTTATGTAGGTGTATCCAAAATGAGAGGGCTGGAGATGCACCTTCAAGGTGCTAATAGTAAACTCATAAGAAGACTGTAGGTTAGCTTAATTTAAAACTGTGGTGAGCTTGATACTCCTGAGCTTGCTTTCTGTGTCCCAAGACAGAGGTGCTTGTTTTAAAATAGTAGTTAATGTGTTTTGCTGTAGCTGAAGAGTTTGTCTTGAACCTTGTAGTCAAAAGGTGCTTTTTTCAAGCATGAGAAAAAGCCCAGACAGATGTTGGAATTTGCAGATGTCCTTTATTTGGCCATTATGACAGTCAATGGAAATTAGCAACTAACAAAATTCTAACCTCTTGTGGTAAGTTTAGCATGGGTGCATATATCTAAACAGAAGGACAGTGGGCAGCAGCACTGTGTCCAAAATACCTAGTTTTGGAGATTAGTAGCTGTATGTATGGCAGTCATGAATTCTAACCAGAAGGGACAGCCGGGTATCTGCAGAGAGCTCAACGGCTTTCTATACTTTATATTTCTTCCCAATATTCAGGCGGTATATATGTTTACACTGTTCTTAAGCGGTTTTTGTGCAGTTAAACTCTGCACAAAGAGTTCCCCGCTGTGATTGGGTTTGGAATTTGGAGTCTAAAGCAGAACTGGAGTGTCTCCTGCTTTTTTCCTTACCCTTGCTGCCTTTTCTTTTCTTACAGTGAGATCAGTCGGCTGGACCTGGGCCTAATAGTTGAAGTATGGAACAAAGGACTGATCTGGGACACCTTGGTTGGGACCGTGTGGATTGCTCTGAAAGCCATTCGCCAAGCTGATGAGGTTAAGCTGACACACCAGTTTTATTGTGGGGCAGCACCACAGCTGATGGTTAATGTGTTACAAATCTAGCTTGATGCAGCTTGGGACTGTACTGCTCAGCTGGACTTCACCTTGCAAAGCGGGGCTAGAAGGAAGCTGCCAACACAAAACACTTGAACTTTAATAGGTGTCTGTGGATTGGTTCTACTTGTATAAATTCAGAAAATAGGGCTTAATGTGTTAAGAACATGCATTTTTGCAAGTGTCTGAAATCTGAGACACTGATGCCTAATTTTACGTCCCTGCTAAAGGCAGAGGGCTCTGTAGTTGTCCCAGAAATAGTCAAACTGACTTTTAAGGTAGGCCTAGGGCACGTCTGCATCATTTTCCTGCATTTGCTGAGTAGAGTATTAGAGGATGTTTAGTGCTTATGATTCTAATTAAAGTAGGAAATGGGATGTGTTCATATCTGTAATTCTCCAAACTGTTGGATTTGGTATTCCTTGCAGCTGATCAGAATATACTTGATTCTTTCACCTCAAATCCAGTGCACTTGTTTAAAATATTACTAAATCTGGACTTGGAGTGGGGAGGGAGAATTATTATCCATGAAAGGAAAAGGGTGGTGATGCCCAGCAATGTGGCTGTAAAATCTAGCCAGTGCCAAATTCCTCTGGCTAGCCAGGCACTCCTGGGACTCTCTTTTTGAGGATTTACCTTTTCAATTCCAGAGAGAGGGGAATATTTCTGCTTTGAGGCATATGCCTCTTCCCTTTGTCAAATCCTTTGGATTTGTGAAACCAAGGCTGCCAGAGTCCACTGAACGGATGTCTGTAGATGTTAGAATGGGTTATCAGGTCTTGGTAATATCGTGAGGCTCTTATCCTGGCAAATGTGTGAGAATTACTTCATCTGTGGCTTGTGATTCACAGGAAGGTCCAGGAGAGTGGTCCACGCTGGAAGCAGAGGTTGTAATGAAACGTGATGAAATCTGTGGAACCAAAAACCCAACTCCTCATAAGATTTTGCTGGACACAAGATTTGAGTTACCTTTCGGTGAGTGAATTTCAGTAACTTACCCAGGATACTGACACTGGAGAGAAAGTATTTGGGAGCAGTTTGAGGCTTACAATCAAGCTGTGTTAATTCACAATTCAGGCAAAATAGTTCGGTATGACCAATGCTGATGACCATTCCTTGACTGGCTTCTTTCTTGGATGAAGGGTCCGAATAAATGGACAACATTTGAAGGTCTCTGAATGAACAAGTGTTTAAAAACTAGTGATACTTATTTTAGGATTGTGCAATCTGGCGTTTTGTACCTGCTGCTTTTGTCTGAGCAGGGAATATTCACTTCATTGCATTTATGTACATTTGGCTCGAGGAGAGTTTGGGAACGGGTAGGAAGCAAGGATTTAGCTAGTGTGCATCCAAAGCTTGTTCTTTCCAACTCTTCTCTTGCAGGAGCTAAAGCAGAGGTAGGGTTGAGATGGTCATGTGCTTTTCTGCTTTAGGTGTCGAAGTGTTTCAAAGGTGCAGGGCTTGACTCTCCTTCTCTGCCTGTTGTTTTCTGTAACTAAGGTCCAAGCAGTGTGAGCAAGGTTGCATCATGACCTACGCATTGGTGGAGCATTTGCGCACCCTTTGGCGTGTGGCCAGTAACTGTCAGAACTGGCCATCTGCTGTGGAAAAAAAGGTCATCTATTAGTCTCACACCCTGCTCCTTGGGGCAGGGGAGGATACAGGACTTGATCCTGCAGCACTAAAATCAACACAATTTTTATTTCGTTTTATTTGGGAGCTATACTAGATATACTGTTTTGAGTGCACATGCACTCTGGATGGTGTAAATTTGAGTGACTGCAGTGTTTAATAAAAGTAAGTGGTGCTGCTCTTCTCCTCCTTTATGTAGTGGACTATAGCTAAGGTACCCAACATCTTAATTTGTCCAGTGCTGGTTTGGAACTATCCCTCTTCCTCCTGGAACCTTGGATGATTCACTGCTGTCACGTTGTCTTTGGGAGATTGTTACTGAACTTGACTATCCTATAAGGAGAGGAGCAATCCACTTTTCTCATAGAGCGAAATGTTGCTTCTGTGCGGGAAAGTGTTCAGGCTGCCAAGAAGGAAAGAGCGCAACACAGATAGCTAAAGGCAAGGCTTGTAGCCACTGTGTCCCTTTGAATTCATCTTGACATCATTGCTTTTAAAGTATTTTTGCTTTAAAAGAAAATGAAGTTGTAATCTCTCCCTCCTTATATTCAGAAAATATCCAAATAAGAGTTCAGTATCTTCTAAAGTTTGTGTTTTGTGTTGAGTGCTTTTCTATTAAACACTGGACTTTTCTTAGTAGAAATAAAACTCTCATCTGTGTTTCAAGTGTAGGAAAACAGACTCCCTGCAAAACAAGTATGTGTTGGAGCATGCTGGATTTAACAAATGAAAAATATTTCATGTAATAGACGTGTGTTTTCTCTCTGCTGCTTGCTGCTTCCTTCAAAACACAAAGCATCTTTTAATCATTATTTTAGACTATGTTACATTGTACAGAACCACAGCATGTGCAGAAGTCTAAGAACATTAAATGAATGACAAATGTCTAATGACTTGGCTGTTTTTGATTTAACACATTTGATCATAATAAAAAACATCTATTACTTTGCTTATTATGCCAAATTCTGTAATCATAGGCACACCACATTCAAATGCGTTTCAGAGGCAATTTCTAATATATTGTTTGAGGCTTTAAGTGAGGATGAGTATTAATTTTCAATGGACTATAGATTTATTAAGAAAACTCTAGGAAGAGTCTGCTGTATTGAAGCAAACTTAATTTGGAGTGTGGAAAGTTGGCCCCTTCCAGAGTTTTGTAATGTCCAGGGAAATATGGGAATATGATTTGGCTGTTCCAAGGCTTGTGCTGCTGTTTTTCTTGGATCCTCTTAGCTTTCAGTCCCTCCTGCGGCAGGAGGGTCAGATGGAAAAGGTGGGGGTGCCAAGAGTGTGGGAGACTCATCTCGAGAAGGCAGCAGCTCCGCACATCACCCTCTTGTGTGGTGGCCGCAGCTCTGTTGTGTCCCTCTTCCACAGGGAAGAGAAGGGGCCCTGTGCCACAGGCTGCAGGGATGCGTGGGGTTAGCCCAGCTCGCAGCACTGTCCTGGCCTCCCTGCTTCTGCCTTTGCTAAGCTGGGCTCAGCGCAGCAGTGCGACCTGTTAGTGCCCTGCATGGTTAGGCTGTCTTGCCTTAGCACCAGGGAACAGCTGCTCCCAGTCTGCAGAGACCTAAATGGATCTTCGATCTGCCATGGAAGTTCTTCTGTCTGTAGCTCTGTCTCCATAGACGGTAGCCTTTTAATAAGAGCATATTTGCAATGACGCTTAGGAACGTCATGTGTCATGTTTTGATTCCCAGGTGAAGAGCAACTCGATACTGTAGGAGTATCCAGAAGGGAGACGTGTGTGCTCATGTACAGCTTACGCTGCTTTCCCAGTCTGGTAGAATACAGTTACCTGTGGTGGCAGCTTTACCAAAATAGTGTGTTCCTCTGTTGGGGTTTTATACTTTTATACTTTTTCTATCACTTCTGACTGCTCTGCTTTAGCTGGGTAAAATGATGCATGTGGATGTAGTACCCCAGGCTGCTCAACCTATGAGACTTTTAAAATGTTTCATTGTGTTTAGAACTTGAGAAGTTTTTAAGGAAGTATAAGAGAAAATAAATTTCAGAAACACTGAAACTGAAGTCCTGGGTATGAAACATGATTGTATCTCTAGAGAAATTAAAAAGATAACCTGGATTGTTGTTTGTAATATATTTGCTCCAGATTAATTTGCTGTTTCAACTTTTACCTAATACGCTTGGGATTCTTTCTCCCTGGTGTGCCAAGCTCTCAGGCTTCCTACACCTTCTCCAGATTCTCTGGAAACTGGCAAGAGCTAAAAGCTGAAAGAAATGCAGATGTTGTGCTTGGTACTATGTGATGTGGGAAATCAAGACATATATATAATACATATTTTTTAATGTGAACTTGTGCTTAAGCAGTTAACAGATTTTTAGGTAGGAAGCAAACATTTTTTATAAGAAGCTGATGGAGGTTGTTGCAGTCTCTGCACTTGGTGATATAATCAGATATGATCCTTCTGGAGATCGTCCAAGAGTTGGACTTTGCCAATGCTTACATTTCTAATGGGATCAGGAATATCTGTAAGATGTTCAATATATCTATATATCCCATTGTGTGTTCTAGTTGCAGGCCTTGCTTTTTGTTCAGTAGTGAGTGTGGTGTAAGCTGTGGTGAGCAGGGGAGAGCAGATCTGGGACCCTTCTGCACTGGGTTCCTGTGTGCAATGAAGCGCAGTGCTGAGGATCGGGTTCTCACCTCAGTATTCACTGCCAGCCCTCTGTTCTTAAATGTTCACTCCTTTAGAAACAGCATGACCAAAAATCCTCTTCTCCAAAAGTGCAGGAGAAGTGTGAGCTTTAGAAATAATGGGAAGTGTTAGAGTTTGGTATTAACCCTTACAATGGAAAGCATTTCTATGTTTGGCAGTATCTAAGAAAATGATAATAAACTGCTTTCTTGATGGGAAGAAATATTAGATAGACTAGAACAGCTTTGGCTACTGATCAAATATGATTCTTGGAAATGAGACAGATGTATCTAGGAGGGAGACTGTTAGATTTTCTTCTCACTTGTTTTAGAAATTTGGGAAGATAGCCCAAGAATGAGTGTTTCCTTGTTGTCCTGAGAGGTAGTGAATGTCTTGGCTCCTCTCCAAGCTGTTGCTCTTTGAGTATAAAATTCTACTGCTGAAAAGCAATTTTGCTGTGTCTCCCTATTTAGAAGTGCAGTGACGATGTGCAAGCCTCTCGCATGGTGGAGTGCTTAATGTTTTCTGGCTACCAAAGTATAGCAGTTTGGGTCTCTGCCAGGTTGTTTCTAGTAGATAATTGGAGTGAAAATGCTTCCAGGGTTCTCGTGTCTCGCAGGCTGGGAGGATGTTGATCTGCATCCAACCATCAGCTGGAGTAAACGTGCTCTGGTTTATTGGCTTGCGAGCTGTAAAAAAAAAAAAATGCTCTGCTCTGCAATGGCATTTTTGTGAGAGCTCGTTCACATTCATAGCTCTGGAAAGGAAAGAAATTGGGGCTAGTAGCTGAGGAACTTAGAAATTGAGGGGTTCAGATGGCTAAATCTTTCTTTTGCTTCAGTCGCTTGTTCTCACTCATGCACAGCTTGTGTAGGCCCCAGCCCAGGACTTGCTGCTTGGGAAAAGCTCAGGCCCAGGGTGATTGTGCAAGCAGAGTGAGGAGCTCTGGACTGGTGCCACAGTAGAGAGTAGTACTTGTGCTGAAACTCCAGGTTAGTGCAAGCTAGAGCTCTCTAGGTGAGAGTACTGGTGTGTTTAAGTAACCCCTGGGCTGATTGTGGCTGAAGTGGTCTGTATAGATGCAGGAAATTCTCTTCTGGTTCCTTCTCCCCGCTTCCATACTGAATGGCCCTCAATTCTTGGTGGTACAGTGTACTGTGGAGTGAGGGCACTGAGTGCACTAATATACCTTAATGGCCCTAATAAGCAGCCTCACCTGGGGCCTCCAGCACCCTCATCCCCTGCCCTGAGCCCAGGAGCACCATTTCAGCCCAGTTTGGGACCCTCAGTCTCTGTCTAAATGGAGTTGGAGATGTATCAGTCTGCAGGCTCAGTTCCAGCCTTTCCTGGCCGTGGGTCCAAACCGCAGTCTGCAAACTGACTTTCTGCATTGGCCTTGGACCTGACTTGAAATCACGGGACTTGATCCTGATCTGAAGACTTGACTTTCTGGCTCTACCTTGGATCTCCTTCCTCATCATGAACTTGCCTGATGATCTGGACTCCTGGTTGAGTCTGAGTGTGTCCAGCTCGTCCTGCTCTGGTGCTGTGAGCCCGGCCCCTGGCTGGCGAGGTACCAAGCTCTGCTCCCTTGGGGAGCAACCGGGCCTTGCGGTGCCCTGTCACTGGGAACCCAGGGTAATGAGGGATTTCGGGTTCAAATGCCTGGTTGAAGCTGCCAGTAGCAGCACGAAGGATAAAGCTTGCCATCTTTCCATGCTCGTGTCAAACTAAGAAGTCCAAAAAGATAGTAGAGCTGCCCATGTTCTCGCTATTCTTGGTCAGCAGTTTTGTTTCACTGGCTCTCGGTTACCAAGCATGATGTCAGCGGAGCTCTTGGCTGACATCAGATGGTCTGTGTTTGGACTAGTTCAGCTGCTTGTCTTATAAGCAGAAATTAATGTAGCAGAGCAATGTGGATTTCTAATCTAAGCTCTGTATTGATGTAAGAACTGGCTGGGAAATGCCTTGTAAGCAGTCAGTGACTAGGGGTTTGGATTCTCTGTACTCCAAAGCAGCTGCTTAAATAAAACAGGTGATTAAGGCTAGGAACAAATGGATGGTAAAGTTAAATATTTCTAAGCTGCTTTCTCAAAAAAGAAAAAAAAAAACAAGAATTCTACCTTCTTAGGCATCTGTTTTTCTGAGAAGGCAACTTCACTCAAATTCATAGGCTAGTTGCTTAATGTTTAAGGCCTGCTATGCAGTACCTGTGCTGCCATTCCCATTGATGACAAGAGTTTCTCCAGGATCAAAAAGATGCCTTTAAAAATTCAAAATCTTGACCGTAGAATATTTCTAATCCTGACTGGAATAAAAAGCTGTTTCTATAGAGCAGTAGTGATCCTGTACTAAAACTCTTATAGCTCTGTATATGATACAGGCACCTTGGATACAGGAGACTAGAAACAAATCAGGAGCTGCATGGTGCTCCTTTGTGCCTGGACATACAGGTAAGGTGGCTAAACCTTGAAACCTGCTCTTAGACCAGTAAAACTGTTGGTCAGTTATCATCACTTCATCCTTCCTGCATCTCACTGGAGTGGATTCGGAGCTTTGGAGGGTTTATTCCTTAGTTTATACATTATGCTTTGGCTTTTAGAGTTGTGGTGGCTTCCAAGGGCAAAATTCTGTGTACCTTTTTATAATATTTGGGCTGTTTCAGATCCTTGCTGAAGTTTCTTGTACCTCTAAATTACATTAGGTCCTGTGCTGATGGCCATCAGTTAAATGTCCTTTGTGTAGATCAGTTATCTCCAGATTTCCTCCCTTCCAACATACAGTCTATCAGAAAGAGGTGTGTATTATGGTTAAAATATATTACCTCATTGATCTCCACGTAAGTATTAAAACAACCTTGTTCTTTTTCTGCTTAATACAAGTTTTCATTTTGCACTCTCTGCAGCAGTTCATCTCACCTTCAAGGGTGCCCTCAAAGAAGCGACATTTTCTGAGTGGCAGAATTCATCATTCCCCTCAAACCATTAGGCCACAATATTTCAAGTGTGAAATAGAAAATAGTTACCAAAATAAAGATGGCAGTGGTTGCTTCTTGCTGTTAGCATTTAACTTGGTAAATCTGAATGACTGTAATGCATTTCACACACAGTGCAGTTGCATTGAGGTATAAAATTAGGGATCTGCTTCCACTGAATGTGTCTGTAACTTTGTTCGTTGCAGGTATATGGCAGATATTGTAAGGTAAAGGAAAACAAGAAACTACTTTTTTTTTCTGTTACTTCATTTGTGTCACCTCAGGCACATAAGGTGGGGTATGCTATCCAAAAGGAGTCCTTGTTCCTGAGGTTATGCAAGCCCTCTGAAGAGGTTCTTGACCTTGTTATGTTTTAGCAATTATACAGCAAGTCATTATTAAATGACACCTTATAAAACTAATTCTTAAATTAAATACATTTTACTCTGTCTCCTTCTTTCCTACTTCTGTGTGGTGTGTGTTTGGTCTATCAACTTGAAACAAAAAAGTAATATTTGTTTTGAGGACTTTGAAGTGTCTCTCTACTTAGAATGCTTATTTTATTTTTCCATCTGAGTGCTAGTATAAGGATTTTTTATTTGGGGGGAGGGGGAGCAGTTCCTTTCTTCCTTCAAAATTAGATATGTTTTTGTGGTGTGAGCTTTGAACACTTTTACTGTTTTAGTGCTACTGGTGGTAAGTTGCCTGATCAATAAGATGATGTGATTCTGATTCTTCTTCTGTAGATATTCCTGAAGAAGAAGCCAGATATTGGACCAGAAAATTAGAACAAATAAACTCCCTGGGAGATGATGAGGTAAATATCTGAAATGAGATGAATGTAGGAATGCATCCTGAATGTCTCATAGTTTGCTTATACTTTTGATGTTGAATCCCTGTGGTTGTTAAGATAGATAATGTTCTATGTTTACAAGCCTTCCACAAGCTGTTTTCAGAACTGTTTTCTTAAGTATAATGTTGGTGTTAATCAGAGAAATGCTTTTTTCAAATCCTGGAAGTGCTCAAACATGCGTGCTGATGTATGTGCACCCAAAGTAAAGGTAACATGTCTAACCTTGCAGGAGCATGAAGCAGTTTTTGACATGATGTGATAGGCTTTCTTCTCTCATGAAATCAAGTTAAAAAGGATATGTTACTCTGTATGTACACACACACATGGTTTTTGTGGGAAGGCGAAAAAAACATTACTGAATCTCTGCTTGAAATGAGACACTAGTGGAGGGAAGGCTTTGACCTGAGTAAATTGTTAATATCTCAGTTTATAAATTTTGTATCATATTACCTGCTAGTTATGGCTTTGCTTTCTTGGCTTTTCTGTGTACTTTGGTAAACAGCTATAAATTAAAAATTATGATTTTGATTAAAGAGTCTGGAACAGTTCTATTATTAAAATGTTTCTGTGCATTTCATACTGTTGTGCTGTTGCAAAATAGCACCTGGCATATTAATGCTTGCAATTGAAGTTTTGCATTTCTTACCTCTCATGTAGCAATGCTAACACCAGAGAGTAGGAATATGGGGTGGCTTAAACCCCAGTAGGTGTCTTTCCTTATCAAGATACCTTGCAAAAGGTGCTGTCAGTGATTTCAGGAGCTTGTTGTTCTGAAATCTGTCGTCAATCCTTGTTCATTCCTTATTTCAATTATTGGATTGACTGCTGTGCAGTCAGCGAAAACCTTTTCTTTTTGGTGAGAACTGGCCTGTTCTTAGGTGGATTAAAACATAATTGCTTGAGGGCAGTGGGCAACCTTTCTTGCCTCCCCAAAAGTCTGAGAACCTCTTGGACTTGCTGGAAAGCTCATTGACTAGTTTGTCTTCATAGAGATGCTGCTTGGACAACTCCCTGTTCCTTGGGCTGTAGCAGAAATCCTTGCATGTACCTTAGTGGAGCATAGGTGCCCTCTAGTGCTTCCATGGACTTCTACTTGGTGAAAAATGTCCCAAGCTGGTGAGACTCCTCTCTTCTTGGGCTGCCTTGCGTTTGTTAAGTGGACTCTTTTACCAAATAATAATAGTAAAGTCATGTACCTATATTTGCAGACTAATTTGTAATGGATGTTCCTTTTTACCAGTAAGAAAATTAAAAGTGTTAGTGCAGCTGTGCAGGGCCTGGACCAGGGCTTGTCTAGTCTCATGTGGGCTGGTGACCCATGGAGGAAGGTCCCAAGGCAAGTGTGCAGGGGCACCTTCCTGGCCTGTTCTCCAACTCTGCAGCAACTTGTAGCTCAGGAACTTCTCATGCCTGAGGCCGTAACTTTGCTTAATAGCACTTCATGGACTTTTTTTTTTTTGGTGACTGTCAGTTGGCTTTTCAACCCAGCTTAATCTTTTATGTTGTAGCAAGAAATTATGCAGCTTAATTATGCACAGCGTGAAGAAATATTTTGTTTGCTTGGAGCAAAGAAACCCTTCTTTGCACAAGCAGCTGGAGGCAGGTGCATTTGGGGAAACAATGACTGATCTGAATGACCTCCTTAGTCTGCCCTGTGCTCCTTGGAGCACAGGAGCAGGTCTCTCCTGGGCAGCTTTCAGGCTGCAGAGCCCTAGTCTGTATAGGGCTATACAAACTCTTGTCCTTGAATCTCTTCTCTGAGAGGAACAGAACCTGTTCAGAACCTGTTGCTCTCACATGCAGCTAGGGAGTAAACTCCCTTCCACCAGTCAGTGCGATGGCATCTGGTTTTGGCAGTCCTGAATAATCCGGTGAAGTAGCAGTTTCCTGATTATGATTTACCACATTCCAACAGCACTCGTGCATTTTAAATGGCACAGATATGAAAATAAACACTGCAGAAGTTGATGCATTGTTCCCCTCCACTTTGTGAGCTGATTGTTGATTCTTACCGAGCGGAAGGAGTTGTCTAGTATTACTGTTTTGCACAGATTGTAGCACTTGGGTTGCTAAGTTGCTGCTTTCCTAATCTTGGGACCTTTTTTTCCTAGCAAAGAGTGTTATCATTATTTTGCTTGCTTGTCCTAAATTCCTGTATCCCTATTTAAGGTGTCACAGAGGAAAATAACAAAATAAAGCCATCGGCATCCCCTGTGGGAAGATTTTGATGCTATAACAAACAGCTTTTTAAAAGTTGAAACTAGTTAATTGAAATACCACTGTTTTCTAATTTGGTGTTAAATAAGATGTGAGAATTCATCTCACATGTACATACATACATATATATATACTCTTTTTTGATGCACTATATGCATTGGCAGGGTAATCATATTCCAGTCCTGCTGGGCCTGCTAATTATGTAGTTGCCCTTCAGTTTCTAAGTCCAATATTGCTGCAATCCCCTGCTTTGAGTCTCCGGTTCCTGAAGGTATCCTTGAATGCCCGAAACAGATGTTGCCTTATACTTATTCTGAGCTCCCCACAACTGTAAAACTTTAATGCAGGGAGTCAAATCTTTCAAGTGCCCAAATGAAAGTCTCAGAATTGAAGTCTCAAAATTGAAAGTAGTTTATAGTCAAACAGACTGTGCCCTGGCCTGCTGTGCATTTATTAACATCTTTGTCTGTCTGTCTTTCTGTCTGTCTTTCTCACTAAATAAAAGGGAGAGACTTCTGGGAGAATGTTTAGATATGGGTATTAAGAAGACTACTTTGTGATTTGATACTGCCAGGGATGTGTTCTCTAGTGTTGCATGTCATACTCTGAAAACTATTTCACAAATTTACATTTCCTTTCTTACCAGCTTGTGTTCGTTTTTGTCTAGTATTCCTATCAGGAGGAAGTCCAGAAGAAACCGCTGCCCAGTGCTGCCTCCCAGTGTTGTAAGTCAGACCTTTTTATTTCTTCATAACACTTTTTCCTCCTTCAGTTATCATCTCTAATTTCTCCAATCAGTTGTCAAAGGATGATACATCTGGTCCATGTTTACTTGTTAGAATTGTGTGGAAGAAATGGCAGGTCAGCGAGGGAAAGCAATACTGAAGTCTCTGTCAAGTTAATAACTTTTCTAGATTATGATATACTCTTCCTTCACAAAAATGTTGGTCTCTTCTGATGCTAAAAACAAAGTCAGGCACTGAGTCTCTAACTTCTCCATATGTCCTCATGTGCAATAGGAAAGCAGGATGACTCCAGGTCACCTAAATTATGAGATGCCTGTAATATAAAATTAGAAAATTGGATTTTCAGTATTCATTATATAACTGAGTTGGATTATGTTCTTTTTAAATATCATGTGTTCAATATTATTTTCTTTATGGAATTTTAAGATTTGGAGAATAGATGTGGGCAAGGATAATGCCTGTAACCTGTTAAAATGTAGCTGTTTTATGTACTTGATGTTTAATTTCTTTTAATATTATTTTGAAATGGTGAGTTGAACGATGAAAAATGTTTTTACTAATTTCTGTTTATCTCATGGTGTTTGGTTCTTTTATATACTTCTGAAAATTCACATAGGAAAAGAGCATCATTTACCCTATTTCTAATGGTCTGCAGAATTATATTTGTGAAATCTTGCTCTTAACATATGCTCGATGAAACCTCATTGATGTCTCTTGAATGTCTTTGCTACTCTTGGCAACAACTTCAATAAAATTCAAGGTTCATAATTATAAAAGTCTTTTATCATCTGCTTAAAATTCTGGAAGACTTGCATACTTTGCAGGATGTTTATCTACTAGGCTGATTATAGGATTGCTACAAAGCTGTTAACATTAAGAAATGTTAATTACTCTTTGCCTTTTTTGGAGAGAAGAATTAATTTATCCACGTGCTTTTGTTATGTTATTATAAAATTAGCTTCAGAAACAGACATTGACCAGTTGCTTGGGAAATCTGAATGTGTTGATGAGCTATACAAGCCTATATGAAAGCGTGTCAACTGTGGTATCCTAAGTAACACCAAATGTGTCATCCTTTTAAAAACAATGCCCCAATCCCAGCCAAAGTGTAGATACACACACATGCACAGATGTGTCTGAAGTGTGTGTGCGTATTGTTTAAAAATATGTAGGATATGGAGGGATGCAACTGATTTATAAAGCCTATAACCGAGAAAGTTTGTTGAAGAAACTGTAATATTTGGCTAAATCATACTAGCGTAACTAGCATTTGCAGAACTCCTAATGTCTAATAAAGATCAGAGAAAAGTTGTTACAAAAGGCTTAAAGTGTCCAGAGACTAAATGTCTTGTAGTCTGAGCGTTCATTTCAGCAAATGTGCCCTGAGCTTTGCATTCATTTGAGAAAGGCTGGTTTGACTGACTTGTTAGAAAGAGTACTTGTTAGTAAAGAGTAGAACTGCAGCAGCCCTTTGTGTTGTATGTTAACAGCCTGTATCTTGCTGGAAAATGACCTTTTAAAATAATTAATTGAAGGCCTTGGTTTGAACAATTAATACTGTGTAAGAATAAATTTAATTATTCTCGAGTTGACAAACAGTCATTGGATTTGTGATGTTGGAAATTTCATGCAGCGTGTGGCTAACATGTAAGAATTTTCTGGTAATTCAGTAAAGCTTGTGACACTGTATGTGCTTTTGCTTACCTAGTGCCTGTAAGTGTGTGACATCCATGAATATCAAATTGTTTATCTGGCCAAAGACAGAATAGACATTTAATGTAGAAGTAAGTCTTGAGTTTCAAAAATGAACTCTGCCTGCATTACTCTATGCATCAAATTGTAGACTTGCCCAAATGGTTTGTAGTCCTTTGGAACTAAAGAATTCAACCCAGAGAACCCACTGATTGTGGCTCTGTATTGCAAGCTGACCTGACTTTTGCATGTGAAGCAGACACTAAGCAGAGAAACAGTATGGGTGTCCTTCCTGAACCAAAAACACAGAGTACAGAATGGTCTTACTTAAAATGTGGGTAGGTAAATAACTGGTAGATATATTTTTAGACATAAAGAAATTTTACTCTGTAAACTCATCCAACTTTCCAACTTTCCATCACGATGTGCTAGATGAGATCTGTGATCCAGCTAATGGTCTCATGTTCCCAATAGTGATCAGGGCTAATTACATAGAGGCAAGAGCAGGAGAGTGAGCGTAAGTAGAAGTTGTGTTTTTTTTTTTTTTTTTTTTTTTTCCTTTAAATATTTTTAGGAAATCAAAAAACCTCCAAATTTTTTTTTTTTTTTTTTTCCATTAGAATATCTTCAGAAATCATAAAACCCTCAAAATTATCTTAAAACTCTGATGCGCCAGAGGAAAAGTGGACCAAATGCTGCATGTGACTTGCATTTAAAGAGAAAAAAAAAAAAAAAAGTATGTACATACAGTCTGACTTGTAGTTTGGGTCATTATTGACCCGGCTTCTTAGAGACAAGAACTGGAGGGCTCTTCTCCCTCGCAGTTCCCTTGAGTTCCATGGTACAAGGGGATTACTGCGTGGGGAGAGCTGCTGCGCGTGCCGCTGGTGTCCTGCTGAGCTGCCTTATGGCTCTGAAGGCTTGGCTCCTTTCTTTGTTGTAGCTGGATAAAAATGTATTCCCGTGGGCAGGCTGTGATTGGTTAAAAAAGGAAATGTCTGTCTTTAAGAGTGAGAATTGGCTTAGTCCTGCTCTGTGCTCCTCCGATGTTCTGTGTGCCTCTGGTTGCTTACCAAGCCCACCTGCCTTTCATGGTTATTTTCCCGTCTCTTGTATGAATGTGATTTCTGTTGCAGGGGAAGTAGTCAGTGGGGTGAAAGATGGGACGGTGAGTGAGGAAAGGGAACTGGCTCCTGGCTGGGTGTTGGTAGAGCTTGGCAGTAGCTTCATGTCTAAAGACCAAGGTTTGCCCTCTGGTGGTGGGTGCTCGTTTTGTGTGTTTTGATGTCTATGTGCTGCTGCCTTGGTGTGGTGCTAGACTAGGTTCTCTCATTTCCTCAGATTATAGAGCATTCAGGCATTCTTCACAGCCTGAACTGCTGCTTTGTCCTTGGAATAATCTGAATTTTCATTACTGGTTTAGTGCAGGATTTGATCTTCCTACTGATTCCTCAGTGAAGCAGGTTGCTCAGTGCTTGTGAACACAACCTTCTAACTGGACCCTTCAAGTTTTAGCGCTTCATGCTTCCTCCTTCATCATACTTAGTCATTTCACTTTTTTCCACATTGCTACTTTGTTTCTATGGGCATTTGTCCTGCCCCAACAATATCACATGCTACCAACTGCTTTAATTCTACCCATCTGGAGCTGCAAGCAGGCACTATAGTGGAAATATATTGAAACATATGTAAACATATATAGAAGTAATATATTTAAACAAGACAACCTCTGAGTCTTTCCTGAGCGTTAGTTCTATCTGTAATTGTTGCCTCAGCTATTCGCCTTTTGGCTCCATTTTCTGTTAAATGCAACCTTAATTCTGAATTCCCTGGTACCTAATTGTTGTATAATTGCAGCATCCTCATCTCTGCTTTTACCCACAACCAGAAATTGAATGTAAATTAAAAAAGAAAGCAAGCTTTTGTGATCTGGAAGCTTGCTTTAAATGAACCAGGTTGGGAAAAAAAAGTTATTTGATTACTTAGAGCTTATTGATTCAATGAATGTCAAAGTTATTTACTGTTTTAGGTACAGATTATTTTCCTTGCTTGCTCATAATTATTTCTGGCAATGTCAAAGTTCATTGCAATCCATAAGTCCACTCTGTCAGTATTATAGATGCAACTTTGACTTGGAGCAGGCAGCAATGCATGTATCTTTGGGAAAATGTTTGGCTGTTTATGTCAGCCAGTGTACATATTGCTCTACCCATTTTTCAGAGACTTTACAAATCTGGAATAGAGCTTTTTTTTTTTTTTTTTTTCTTTTTCAGGATTATTCTTTAGGAAAGATAAGCTGTGTGTGACTGGATCAACCAGTTTGGTTTGTCTTTGGCTGATAATCTTTCTGGGAAAGCCTTATTCTCCCATCTCTACAAACATTTTTCTTTACCTCCTTGAGTCTGTGATGTTCTTTCTTCCCAGTTAGACCCTAATAGACCACAGTGCAGCGTAGTGCTGTTCTGCTTGGTTTCTACTCTGTAAAATCCCTGTTCACCAAAGCTGTGGATTCTTTTCAGAAGATAGATTTGTTGCCTGGCTGTGGATTCTGAGTTGATGTAACATGAAAGAAATAATTTCTCTAATTTGTTGTTACACCAGCAGAGATAATCTCAGCCAGGCTGTCATTGGGCTGTCAGCAGATGAAACAAAATGGAGCAAAACAACATCTAGTCAGGAATAATAAGCAAAGATACCACATACTATCTATAACATGTTTGCCTGTGTGTGTGCACATGCACACAGGGAAAAAAAATACAACTTTATTCTTGATGCTTGGATGCAGCCTTTCAACTACTAAAAAGCTGACAAAATATTTTATATACTTTGCTTTGGTCTGGAATGATACTCATCCCTATGACTTGCTGTGCTGACCCACCTTTCCCAGTAATATTAAAAAAATCTATTTTTTTTTGCAAAATACATAAGGTAGAATTTTGCTAATACTTTTTAATTCACTAATCTGTTAAAAGTGCCAAAGGCCAGTTTTGAAAAATCAAGAGATTTCATTCCTGATATACATTAGTTCTCTCTCTAGGAGCTCAAATTCCACTGGCATTTCATGAAAATTTATTAATTCCTTGCCACAGGCAGAGTTTATGGCACCTTCCATAGTATTGAGGGGAGCTTTGCCTTGCAGAAAACCAGATGCTCAGCTCCTGTGCACCTTACTCTTGCCTCCCACGCCACTATGAGCCCCAGAACATCCCCACTGATTTTTGTTGTGTGTTTAGGATGTTGTAAAGATGCTAGCGTCTTCATTCTGGCATTAATGTGCTGTTGAGTTAGAGTGAGTCTGTTGTTGGGGTTTTAGTGTTCTTGCCAAAGTGGTGTTGTGATCATGGATCTGGGCAGGCTCTGGACCCAGTAGAGCCAACTAGAGCTTCTTCTTGAAGAGTTCAGCTGGCAGCAGATGAATTGCAGCCTGTTTCTATGGAGTGCACCCAGTGCCTCAGGGTTGCAGGTGCACAGGCCTGAACGCATCATCTCATATGATTGTTGAGTCCTCTGGTTTATTCTAGTTGCAGTTCTGTTGCTGCTGTCCACCACCGTGCAACTGAGAGAGCTGACCTTATGGCAAGAACGTGCTGAAATGCTTTCCTGTTGAAAGTTTTCTTTTTTTGTTGTTGTTGTTTCGTAACAGTAAAAAAAAAAATCTACTATACCAGGCATTCCAGGCTAGGCAATATCAAAATGCTTCTAAATAAGCCATAGGTTTATCATCTTAGCTGCTCACAGAGGTGTATGACCTGTGATACACTAGCAAGCAGTGCAGTACGCAGCAATTGCTGGTAGATGCCGCTGGTTTTTTTTTGTAGAAATATGTGCTATACTTCTAGTTGTTTGGAAGGTTTTTCTGCAGTTTAACCTTCTGCATCTAGAAACAGTGGTTTTACAGCTACCTATTGCATCTCTAGACAGATCAGGCAAGTTCAGGAAGGACATCAAAGAGGTTAGTGACCGTTTTCCCCTTTTCCTTAAGGGCAGGTGACGCTAAAGATCCTACTGCTCTCGTTGAAAATCTGTGGTTTAGAAACAGCAGTAAAACTAAACAAGACTTTAGGACAGTCCCCTCAAAAATGGTCTAACTCTGGTCCAACTCTGGACATGATGGTCTAACTCTGGACATTTTGGTCTAACTCTGGACATGATGCTTAAATGGTAAGGGGAGATGGTAAGTGGAAAAGAGATTAGTGGCTGGTGGTTGTAAATCTAGAGAGACTGGCCACCCTTGTCTGTACCAGTGAAACAAATATGAGGTGTTTTGTAGTAATTCAGCTGATGGACTGGACAGGTGACCTCTCTTCCTGGAGGACGGTTGGCTCCTGTTCCTCTTTGGGTGAGGGATAAATCCCATCTGAGACACTTGTGTTTCTATGTGTTTGTGGTCCTTGCTGTCCTGGGCTGCTCAAAGGAGCTGATTCGAAGTCTAGCTCTGAAATACCTACCTGCATTTTTAACACTGAGCTGCTACTTTGTAGTCTAAGGGAAGAATACTCAGCAAACTGAAGTTAAAAATAAAAGCAATTTCTGTATTGAAAGGTTACACAATAGCAAAGTTGATAACAGTTGACCTACTGCTGAATGCTGGAGGAGAACAGATCTGTTGCTTTGTGGCTGATTCTCCTAGATGTACCTTAGTTAACTATCACTTTTCTAGAAAACATACTGAAGTTTGAAGAATTTTGGCAAAGAAAGAAAGCTTTGACTTTTAGTAAGCCCAACATGTAAATGTCTCTTCTTTAAATGCTGAGCACTGCTAATAGTGAAACAGTTCTCTGTAAGTAGCGATCAAAAAAAACCTAATGCTCAATGATGTCTTAAGTTCATGAATACTTTTTTTTGCCTCTTCCTTCTTTTTGTACTGGATTAACTTTAAGGGCCCTACAATTTAATAATCATTCTGTTTGTTACACTAATAACAAAAAAATAGTTAGAATTTTCATATACCAGTACAATATACCCACTTTTTAAAAATTTTGATTCAATGATTCAAATTATTCAAAAATTATTACTCAACTTATACACAAGTCATAAGCATATGTCTTAAAACAGCAGATCTTGGGTTAAAAGTCCAACATGGAACCAACAGATTGATTCTGGAATCAAAGAACTTTGTGATCATATGATTCTAAAAGCTATAGCTATTTGGCATTGATTTAATCTTTTGGAAGCTTGTTCTCCCAATTTAATACATATTTAATTTTGGGAAGGACATCAAACAGTGGGAAAACTACATTTTTATAGATTCTGCTGAGATCTGTACATCCTATTAAGGTGTTAGCTAGAGAAAGAAGAGATATATAACACCTCAGGGACAGAACTGAACAAGACTTGCCCGTCTCTTTTTTTAGAGCAATACTTCAGCAGCACCAAATATATTGACCAAATATGTTAAGCAAAGCTTAGAGAAGACTGAGAGGGGATCTTCTCAGTTTATATACACATCTTCAGGAAGGATGTCAAGATGATGATGCCAGACTATTTTTAATGGTGTCAGCAATAAAACAGGAGACAACAGACTCAAACTGAAATACCGGCATTTCCATCTGAATATGAGAAAAAAACTCTTTCCTGCGAGGGTGACAGAGCCCTGCGACAGGTTACCCAGAGAGGCTGTGAAGTCTCTTTTTCTGGAGATGTTCGGAATTGGCCTGGATGAGGTTCTGTGCCACGTGCTCTAGGTGACCCTGGTTGGAGCAGGATTGAACGAGGTCTCCAGAGTTTCCTTCTAACCTCAACCATTCTGTGACTGCAATTTCATGAGCTCAGTTTGATTTTTTTACCTTTATTTAGATGCTCTCTGCCTTTGCTCAGCATGGTCTGTAAGAGGAGGATTAAATAATTTATCAGTATGACTAAGAAATGGACAGTGGTAAATGGTAATGTTCTGATGGGAGTAGTACAGCCCAGCTACTCGGAAAGGCTTGTAAACAGTGAAACAAAATGACATGCAGAAAATAAAATTAGGCTGCATTAAAAACTTGGAATATTCTGCTTTTCTTTAGTGTCCCTGCTGGTCCAGGCTTAACAGTGTGAAGTGGGGAGGAGGAGTTCCTCCGTGAATAGTTGCATAATTTGAGACACAGAAGGAGCATATGCTCTGTTCCTCTAACTGCGGGGATGTCGATGTAGTTTATAAAATGTGTTAAAGACAAGAATGCTGTAGCGTCCAAGGCACCAGGCTTGCTGGCATAGCCTTGCTCTTATTTGGACGTTTATATGAAACCTTATTTTTGAAAGTACTGAAGTTTTTGAATAATACGATAATGAGGACATGCACTGTTTGGCTTTAAGAGCGTATAGAGTAGTTAGTCTAATTTGTCCTTTCATCTATTCCAATATTAATGTATTTTACAGCATCTTTTCAGAATTGTGACTTTCTCTGTCTAGATTTCTTGGTGTTTCCAATTCAAGTTTGTGCCATTTTAACTCCGGCTTACAGACCTAAATTTGTTCCCAACAATGACCTCAACTTTGAAGCATAAAAACAACTTGAAAAGGCTAAAAAGAAATTCTGTTTTCATTAACCTTCAACATATCAAGACTGTCAACCCAGGTCTTCTGTGATTATGCTGGAGGACTGAAATATATACTGTTAGCTCTTGAATCTTAAATGAAGCAGCATATGTGTTGAATCTTTAATAAATTCATCTTTTATCCAAAATGTTAGACACTGAAGTGAAGTGGGTGTCAGTAAAAACAAACAAAAGCAGAGTTTTGAGATTCTGTCTGAAAATCCCTTCGTGTCTCTGTTACTGCATCTCTTTCTGGCTGTTTCTATAGTTTGTATTTCCAGCAGCTTTCTGCTTCTAGCATGTCCTGCTTAGCCAAAAGCCCCCTTGGCTAAAAAGCTGGTAAGGAATCGGTTTATAAGAGTTGGTAAAGAGTTGATTTCTAAAGGCAGCTCTTCTGCTCATCCTCTTTCTACCAGCTGTTCTCCTTGTCACCATTTGAAGCTCTGAGTGGTTTCGTGCCAGCCCTCCCAATGGTTGCTGTGACCAAGCCAAGGACGAAGAATGGTCTGAGCTGCTTTCAGGAGTCAGGCTTTCCCTTTCCCCTTGGTCCTTCTGTGCAGATCGATGTGATTGTGGTGGGGGAGTGAGGTTGTTACTCTTGAAGTTGGTGGCAGCTAGGTGGAGTGCAGTGATGCTGATCTACTGGATCTTTAACAGAAACACAGGCTGCAAATAGCTGGGTGATGAGACAGCAACTTCAGGACCTCTTTCCATCAAAAAGTTTCTATCCCGTCTGCTTTGGGATTTTTGGATGGAGAGGTTCATAGGCTGTTCTTGCACTTGCATGATAATCAGCAGTTCATTTTTCTTCTACTTGAAATATTGAAGTCTGTGCATTAAAGTTCAGTGCAAAGTTCTGGCTGTGCCTTGTTCCATCTCTTTGGTCCCTCTCACCATGTGCCTCTTCATGACATTCCCTCTTCTGTTGTATTCTTGCTTCCATCTACTTTCTTCTGACTTTCTCCTCATCTCTCCTTGTCACATTTCTCTTACTTCTGTGGTCTTTGCCTCTTTCTCTCCTTCCCTTTTCCTATGAAAATGCTTGTAGTCTGCCAGACCTCGACTCTGTGGACTTCAGTTTTTCTCACTCATTAAGTCCTGTGAAAAGGAAAAGAATTTTTTTCTTTTCTTTGTTATTTCTGTAGATAGTACAGCAATAACCTTTTATTTTCCATTGATGTTACATGCATTCAACATTATATCAGTTTAATATGTGGTTATTTCTAGATAAACTGAGTAAAAATAATCATCATATTTGATTCAAGCACATACTTACAGCTGTTTAGATGAGTAGCAGAAAACAAACATGCACATGTGGCTTGCTTTTTTTTTTTTTTCTTCTTCCCCTAAACTCTCAGGCTGTTCCAAATCCATCTGCATCTGTCTACCTTTTCATTCACAGATTTGAAGTGACATCAGAGTGTCTCTGCAGTAAATATGTTTTTGTTTTAGCTTACAATCTTAACTTCACATTTTAGAGCAATCTTGCATACAAGCCTCTAGAAATGCTCATTTGGAGCCTTTACTTGGTGCTACAAGCTTTGTGCGTGCTTCCAAATTGGTTTGGAGGATATATGCAGAAGTTCATTGCCACATCATCTTGGGTATCACTCTGAGGTGACAACATAGGTATTGAAAAAGCATAAGTAGGCTTGTTGCCAACTTGTGGTTTAGCTTTAATACAGGTTTGTTCTCATCTTTAATTACAACACAGGCAGATCTACTTACTGCTGCGATTTTTAACTCATTACTGTTTTCATCTCTGGGATGCCCTGAGAGCTCTAAGTTTTGTACCAGCATCTCTCTGGCTAAGAAGCACTCCTCATTTTGGATACTTTACATATTAGCACAAAAGCTATCGGTGTTATTACTCATGTGGCACTTCTGTTACTGTGTTGTCCTTGTTCTGGAAAGGGGGTAGATTTGGGCACATGAAGCAGCTTTTGCCAGTTAATTTGCAGAGTTTGGACTAGAATTCAGATGTTGCTCTGACCCTGTTGCCCCTCCTGATCTTGGTTTCTCTTATATCCTGTCTATAATCATGCCAAAGCGTGTACAATGTTTAACTGCTCTTGCAAAGTAGAGTGTTGATAAACATTTTGTCAACTTGTGTAAAGAACTGTGTGATAGTTTAATAATTCTTAGAGTTCATAGTAGTCTTAATCTTCAGACTGAGTCATGACCAGAGATCTCCAAAAGAAATTTTATGTTGTATTTGTAAGGAAAAATTATCTTATGTTTTTCAGTAATGCATCTTAAATGCATTAAAAGTATGCTTGTGGCTTGCTGTTCTAAGCTTTCTTTTTCCATTCTTATTCTTTGCTGCCATTTGTGTTACACCCAGGCAACTGGAGTTATTTCGGATGGGGAGAGCAGCTGAGTACGTAACAGTTTAATTTCTTGCAAGTTTCACGATCCAATGCAGCATGCTCCAGTACGAGGAGAATGGGAATATTCATGCATATAGAAAGTCTATTCTATTTTCTTTGACTTTCACTGAGTCTTCATTTTTGTGTGAATGGTTGTCTGCTCATTTTTATTCATTATCTAGCTTTTGTTTTGGCAATGTTTTGAATGAGTCATTCTAAGTGGAATTTGATGGGCAGAAGAAAGCAGAATTGGAATATTCTTTTCTTATAAGGATGATTCTGGTTTTCTGCTTGTACACTTTTGGCTGTTGGTCTTCCCACCCATGAAATTCCAAATTCATCTTCGGATTAACTGAAAATAAAATGGAAGGGAGTCTGTAAAGGTTACGTTATTAAGGTGACAAGCTATGTTGAGGGTCAACACAGGTAACCCAAGCACCACATATATAAAACAAATGTAAAAGAGTAAGTGTTTAGTGAACACTGGCATGACAGAAGTGTTGCAGGTGTTCTGACATATCTGGGCTCAGTGGGATGGTTCCATAGCAGAAGTAGTGAGACTTTAACTCATGTCTAGCAACCTAGAAAAGGTAAAACTTTAGACACTTCTGCTTGAGACCTGTAGAGCTGAAGGCTGCACCTGAAAGCTATTAGGAGTGTAACTTTGCAGAGGCCCTGCAGCTCCAGGTTTGTGTTAGCTTACCTGATGAACCTTCATTAAGCATCTTTACTTTCTACAGGCAAAGTTTTTGCTGAAGTTATTGTGAATGGCTTTCACTGCCTGTGGGGCATCCAGAGATGGATCCATCCATCTTAAAAATAAGACTTTTGTTCTCTGTGTCAAAATAAAAGGCTAGCGCTTGGAGGATGATGTAGAGAACAGGAACTGTAACTGTTGCCAGCAGGGAAATGCTTCTGCTTGATGCTAATCCATTTTTGACATAATAGAAAATGGAGAGGAAACTCTTATTGCAGCTAAGTAATGTCTGGTATCCACCTAGTGTTAGAGAGCATTTTGGTAATTTTATTTCTTCTCTGTATGCAGCTAAATAAGGAAAAAAAAACAAACAAAAAAACAAACCCAGAGACTTCTTCTGCCCTCTAGAATGCTTTCACCAGAGCTTCTCCATCTCACTTTCCATAATATCCCTTGTCTTCCCTGTTTTTATGTCTGTGATCAAACCCTAAGTTCTTTGTGCATTGACAGTGTTGAATGACACTCTTGCGCTGTTAATGTTGAATGATTTGGTTGTTCTTCAGGCTTATTCTCAAAGATGTGGTGGGATAACTGAGAATTAACTAGACATTTGTTTGTTACTGAAGACAATAAATATGTCTGAAAAGGTATTTCGTAATTTGCTGGTTTGTGTTTGTGGGGACTGGGCGTCTTAGGTACTGGTCATTCAGATTTAGGGGTATGTATGGGCTGTACTTCACTTCTTTCTCAAAAATGAAAATTTCATGAGTGGTGGTATTCATGGAGCTCCCTTCCTCCCCTTCCTCTTTCTATGCATTTCTCCTTGAAATCTCTTAATGAATTTCCTTAAGGGCGGACCATGAATGCAGGCCCATCCAGAATGATTACTGCCACAGAAGAGTTGGGAAGAACATTTTTAGGGTATGCTCTGTTGCAGTTTGTATGTAGCAAGCTTTAGTTTTTCTATGGCTGCTATGTCCATGGCTAGGATAAACTTGGGAAGATTTTTCTACAGAAGATGAATTTCCCTACTTTTCAGTTATATTGCCTCTCTAGTTGTGAGGGCCTCTCTGTATCAGCTGGAGACCAATTGATGCGGTCTGACAGGTTTGCATGTCTGTGAACTGTACCCAAGCCAGCTCTGTTAGCTCAACAATGTCTTGAAAATCTTTAAGTTATGAACTTAAAACAACGCTTGAGAAGGAAACAGCAGAATGAAGAGATGATTCTAGTGGGAGCTTCTTGCAAGAAGAGTGCTGCAGCCCAAAGCCGTGCTGGCTGGACACAGCATGCCCAGAGTAAATGGACATCTTGTGCTGCTGACCTGATTTCCTTTAATAAAGGAAAAGCCGTGAATAAGGTAGATGTTAAAGTCACTCTTTGCTTCCCTGACTGTCAGTCCAGTTCTTTACTGTTGGCTCTTTTAGCTGAAGAGAACATTTTTTGAAGTGGAAAAAAAGTAAGATTATGAAAGCCTTTAGACCGAAAACTGAATACTACTAAATTTCTTTTTAAGTAGCAAGGGCCATGGGAAGGATTAATGATTTGCAAAATTTCATTTAAATCACTGCTCCTAAGCTTTTCAGTTTTTAGTATGGCGAGAGCTGTAGAAAAGCCTCAGAAAGATCTCCTAGTCCCTTTCCATTTATTTTTCTTTTTTTTCTATTACTTCACTCATTTCCCTTTAGCTTCCATGAATTTGAATTGCAAGATTTCAGAAAGGGAACATAACCGTCAGAAGTGACAGTTCAGTGAGGATGGAGTATTTGGCTCTGAGTTGATTAAGGAAAGAAGATGTCAGAGGCTTTTGTAAAAAGTAATTTAAGAGGAATGCAGGGCAGCGAAGGTGGGCCTGGAAGGGCCTGCTGTGGAATTGGCAGAGAGCTCTTCTGGCATTGGCCTGAAAGCTGAGGGTCCAGTGTGGGGCCATGAAGATGATTAAGGGACTGGAGCAACTATCATATGAGGAAAGACTAAGCGATCTGGGCCTGTTTAGCCTAGAGAAGAGAAGATCAAGAGAGGGTCTGATTAAAATGTTGAAATACCTGAGGGGTGACTGTAGGGAGGATGGGGCCACACTCTTCTCGGTGGTGGCCAGTGACAGGACAAGGGGTAAGAGGTGCAAATTGAAACACAGGAAATTCCACTTCTGTGTGAGGAAGAACTTCTTTCCTGACAAGAGCCCTGGCACAGGCTGCCCAGAGAGGCTGTGGAGTCTCCTTCTGTGGAGATCTTCCAGCCCCGCCTGGCTGCCACCCTGTGCCACATGCCCTAGGTGTCCCTGCTGGAGCAGGGGGATTGGACTAAGTGATCTTTAGAGGTCCCTTCCAACCTCAACCATGCTGTGATTCAGAGCATTCAGTCAGGATGCTCACCCTCTTCCACCCTGCTCTTGTAAAAGCAGACCTTAAGGGAGGCTTCCATGGCTTGTTTTGGAGAAGCGGTGGGGCCTTTGGAATGAGAACATTGCATTAACCTCCTCCTCAGGACCTCATCTGATAGACGCTTACTGCTTTTATCCAGGTTTTTGCTCTAGCTTGCATGGAGCATAGCTCAGTTTAGGGATTGTCCCCCCTCCTGATGGCAGGTGACACCTATACTAGGAAAGCATAAGGTGTTTTTAGCTGAAGGCAAATTTTTGAGAGGAGCCACTGCTGTGTATTGGGTCTTTAAAAAGGCATTTCGGAAAGGGCTTTTGTCCAGCAGCCTATAATAATTTTACTGTTGCCTTTGCTTCCACTCCTAAAACAGGATGTAAAGAAAGCTGCAGAAACTGTCTGACTAGCAAAGCAGGCATGACAGGGAAACACGCAGTGGTTTTGAGATCAGTACATTAAAAAACGTGTGAATCTATTCTGCAGATGTGGTATGAGAACTTCCTAAGTTTGGGAGAGGAAATAGGACTCCTGGGATGCACTTTGAGAAGTGGATTTTCTGAATATATCTTGCTATCTCCTCTTTTTTTTTTTTTCTTTTCCACTCTCTAAAATCCTGCAGTGTGGTGTGACTGTCTGATAGGTTTTCTTTGTATGCGACCTATATGCATGAATATTCAAGTATTAAACCTGAACAGCATGCTTCTCTCCTGCCCTTTGGCCTCACCCCTTTTCCTCTTTAAACACTGGGTCCAAACACGAAATGCTTTCATCTCTTGAGAGCTTTTCGGTACATGTGAAATATCTCAAACTGGGATAAAATAATTACTACTTGTGTTATGTTTCTTGTGAAGAATGAACCGATATTCGAAGACTGAGGTTAAGCTACTGCTTTTATTATGGAAGGTTCGATGGATGAGGAGGTTAAAGTTACTGCTTTCTTATAGAAGATTTGGTGGATCATCTGTTTGAAGAAGATAGTGCTTGAACTTAATACATCATTGTGTTGTGAGGGATATTTTGCTGAAACGTGAACTGCAATACCTAATCTTTTCTTTTGAAGGGTTACTTCACTCCTAAAGCTGATTCTGCAAGTTCTTGTCAGTCTCTTATTTAAACAAAATTTGTTAAGTGTCTGGCATGTTAATGAATGAGGTCAGCACCATGTACAGACACTTCACAGTGTACTTTCTTGCACACATAATACGCTTTTAAAGCCACATAAGGGCCAGGTTTTGGTGCTCTTACTCAGGCTGAGCGATGTCTTTGTGAGTATTTCCATTAAATAAAGTGAGACCGATTACAGAGTTCGACATGGACCAGTGTTTCTGAAACTGGCCTCTATTTGAGTCAATTCTTGCTTAGGATTTTGTTTAACAACTATAGAAGCTGTTGGTGCTTAGCACAAATATCAAGATAAACAGCATGTTCCTGTTTCAGTGACATTTTTGGTAAGATTTTGAGTTATTAGGGAGGCTTTTTGTGTTGTGACCTCCAAGAGACTTGTTCACCCTGTATTCTGGTAAGAACTGGAAGAAATTCTGGTGTCAGGCTTTAAAATCATATGTGCTATAAGTGTTTCATTAAAATTTAAACTACTGTTTTTTTTTTATGAAGCTTAGAGATAGCATATTTCTGATGGAAAATCATTTTTTTGTTCCACAATGCATATCACCCTTCCTATAGGAAATGAGCAGAATATCTGCCAGTGACCATGCTCTAAGCGTGGCACATCCTGACACCTTTCCAGTGCTGTCCTGCTGGGAACTGCAGCAGGAACCTGCTGCCTTGGGCTGTGGACCAGCCTGCTCCGCAATCCAAAGTGGGCTCAGGAGGGGTCTCTGAGCCTGCTCCGTTCCTAGGGCCACAGATGCCAGAGGCGGTGCAAAGGATGCGGCGACACTCGACTGGGAGAGCTTTGCATCACAGCAGGATAATATGAGCTTTGCTCTGTGGGAGGGTTATAGCTGATGGGAAGGAGAAATTAATCGAGCAGCAAAGTGAGGCATTAGAGAGCTCTTGCGAAGCAGTGTTTTCTGCCCCCAAAAAAGTAATTTTTGTGCATTATGGCTCAAGTGTTCATCAGTGACGTGCTCATCCAAGTAATAGCTTGTTACCCTTCTGAGGATGGTGTGCGCCTTCCGAGCTACAAACTGCTCAGCCCTCTTTCTGCAGACAAAACATGGTGCTTTTCAGGAGGGTTTGGCATTCTAGCATGTCAGATCATTTTTGTGTAGCAAATCATCAGCGCTTAGGCACTGAACTGTATTAAACATGATGGACATCTTGCTTTTAATAAAGCCGAATAAAGCAATATATGTTTACTGTTCATTTTTATCCAGCTCACTGGAGACTGACAAGAGCTATGCAGTGTTTAGACTACTAAATGCAGGGGTTTTGTCTCTGCTTTCAGTGTGGACAATCAAATTGAATTGGTTGTGCTTAAGAGAGTACAGCTTCCTGCCCCCCAGCAGTTTATAGATATGCAAATGTGTTTTATACTGGGGTGGTTTTCTGCTTTTTCTGTGTGCTTTAGGGCATTGAGGTAACCTTGCCCTATTGTGAAGGAACTGAAAATATCACAAACAATGTTTTTTTTACTTTATATAAAAAATAGAAGTTCAATTAGATGGGAGTGAATGTCCAGTAGGCGAAAAAGGTGGGCCAACATTGCACATTATGACTGCCTGAAGTTTCATCAGTTAAAATGTTAAATTAAATGGCATGAAAACAGACAGGGCTTCCCCTTTATTCATTGCTCAGCCTCATGGTGAATGCCTGATGAGGACATACCACTGAATAATCTTTCAGAGGGGACTCGAATTTGATTGTCCGAGGCAGACAGGCTTTTTTGGTGGTGGATGCGGTGAATAACGTTTCTTCTTTATTTTTCCTTTGTTTCAAGCATGCTAATGATGCACCCCACTAACATACGAATGTTTTTATTTCACCGGGAGCTTGCAAAGTTAACCTTGTGCTGTGTGCAGCCAAACACAGCCTTGTGCTGGTACTGTATTTTTGACAGCTTTCCTTTGTGTGACTTTTTGTTCTCTTTTTCTGAAGGGTTAGTGAGCAGAGGTGCTTCTCCAGGGAGAGGAACTCATGGGAAAGGATATTTTCCCTCTGAGAAGACTGTCTTTAGTGTCAACTACTAAACTTAATGAGTTAACCTACCTTGGTGTGTTAAATGTAGCTTGTTTCTTTTTTTCCTAGAAGAAATGATAATTGCATATAGGCAAATCTGCTTTTCTGCTTCTTCTGATTTTCCTACTGACTGCCTTGAACTGTTTAATTAATTTCTCATAGGTTTAAAAACTAATACTTTTAACAACCATCCTCACCCAAGAAGATATGGTATTATGGAGAAAAGACAGAAGTTTTTCCAGGCAAGAGCCCTTTTCTATAAAAGAATATTTTTCTTCAACATCTAAATGTTCATTTGGCAGCAGCAAAGAATCTAAAAGTTTTCTTGAATTAAAAAAAAAATCTCCTTCTTATTAAAAATGACTTAAGAGAAGTTTCTCTGATAGGTAATGGGAAAGGAGGGTGTGAAGTCCTCACTTGAATTCCTCTACATGTATGGAGAGAACCACAAGTTATAACCAGCTACCAGTGAAGACCCATTTGCAGTAGGAATAGCCTCTTTTTGTGGCTTTCTAAAATCTAAAGGGGCCTCACTGCCCCAGCAAGGCAGCGTTAGAGAGCTGTGCCCTTAACTCCTCTTGTTTCTTAGCCTTTGAAGATGCTGACAGCGCTGTGGACGATCGTGACAGTGACTATCGCAGCGAGACGAGTAGCAGCCTCCCTCCTCCGTACCACACGACCGCGCAGCCCAACGCCTCGGTGCACCAGTTCCCGGTCGCAACGCGCCTGCAGCAGCAAGGGGCCTTGCGGGAGCCCTGTGCTGACTCGCTGCAGAGCTATGATCTCGATTATCGGGAGCATGTGGCCATCAGGTGGGTGATATCTTCTGGGGGGCTCTTCTTTTCCTATTTCTCTTCTATGGCAGAATTGGAAGCTGCTGTGTTAGCAGAGAAGGACAGCTTCAGGGCTCTGGAAAGCTTGAGATGTCCTGGTACAATATGTCTCTGCTCACACGGGATTCAGCTGTGAACCAAGATGAACGTATAAGGCTGTGTTGCACCAGATGCTACAATTTAGTAAATAACCTTTTACATGTCCTCAAAGTCACTTATAAAGTCAGTTTTTCTTGATTGTGTTTTTCTTTCCCTTTTGAAGGCCAACCCATTTGGTGCTAGGTTGTTCTGGTGCCAATGTATGAATGTGTCTCCAAAGCCAGTGAAACATATTCTGACAGAGTCAACCTGTTAGGAGTTTCCTCTTGCTGGGGGAAGATGTATTTTCATTTTTGGATAAGTGCCTGTAACTCCTATTTGTGTATGTCTGTTTTTTTTCACTTTGCCTTTACAGCTTTAAATTTCTTCCTCATTTTAAGTAACCCCCTTCAGTATGGGGTTGATTTTTGCTCATGATAAACATGTAAGTTTTAGGGCCCTTTAACTATAAAGCAGCAGTTTCACAACTGCTTTTGGCTGAACTAAATATTAGGCACCAGAGCATTAACTTACAAAGATCAAATGATAACAGCTAGAGATGGTCGTGCTGGGAGTAGCACAAGAGTAATGAGAATACTGTTCAGAGTAAAAGACAAGTAAGTGCTAAGGAGAAGAAAGAAGAACGCAGACAATAGAAATCAGCTCAATAAGAGTGGATCTGTAGATGAGGGCGTGCAGCTGCTTCTGCTTCTGGTGTGGGAAGGAAGAGGTAGTTGCTCTAACGCTGCCAGGGTTGGACATGTGGAGTTCTACACTTTAACTGATTGGGTTTACCTCATCCTTCTTGGCAAGAATCTTTTTGTTCTGTGAAGCCTGAACCTGGATTCAGTTCTTCTCGGTGAATGATTGAGGCAAAGCTTTGACTTTTTGGCTTCTAGTTAATGAAAATTCTTTGATGGTCAAAGGTAAAGCTGACTTAATAGTAACATTTACTGTTGCCATTAGTGTTAGGACATCATGTTGCAGAGACAAACGTGCCACTAAAAATGTATGTGCCATAATTTGACATGCCATTCTTGCAGTTTTTTTTCCTTGTCTGATAAACGCACAGTGCAAGGAATAAACTCCCATGTAATCCGTTTTGTACAGCTTACAGGATTGGTAATGAATTGAAACCTTTTCTTTATGGATGGACCAAGCTCAATAGCAGGTATTGGGTCTCCAGACTGGGAAAGTCAGTAGTGGATGGATATTTTTGTAGCTGTGCAACTTCTTTGACTGCTGTGACAATAGGAAGAGACCTGTGTTGTCCACCCTGCCTGGAGGGTCTGTGAAGTTTTAGCCCTCTCTGATAAATGTGCTGACTATAACATGCCCTTCTAAAGACTCACTTCCAACGTGAATGGTTAAGGAATAACAAAATTAATTATTGCACTTCTGTTTTGCTTTCCTGAATGTATCCTTATGAAGGTGTCGAGATTCACGCACTTTATTTAAAAGCCGAATGCTTTGTTCTGATCTAGCCTGTTCTGATCTAAAATTACTTCTACTCCAGGAAAGCAAGTTCCAGCTGGTGACCAGTTCCTTTTCAGCATTGTGTTTCTCCTATGCATCTTCCAGGTGCCCAGCGAGATTTTTTGCCACATATTTAATCTGAATATTTAGGACACACAAATATGTTCTTCAAAAAAGCCACGCCATTTTTTTTTTCTTACCACGAAGGTATTTCTACAGTCATATGAAAGGAGACATTTTGGTAAACTATTAACTATTCTCAGAACTCTGTAGATTATTTTATATTTTTAAAACTCAGCTACAGCTGAGTATTGCAAAACCAAAATGTGTTTGACTTCTGCTCCTGGCAGCTAGCACTGCCGTGGACTAGGCAGCCCCATGGTGAAGCTGGCATTCTTGGCAGACTCCTGTTTGCAGCTGCTGAAGAAAAGGCTTAATAGCTGTTACAGGAGCTGTTCCTCCTGGGCAGACTCGACAGTGTTCTGCAGGAACCTGCCTTGAATGGGGTGAAGACTGGTCTACGTCAAAATGCTAAAATGCTTCCCTTGAAACTTGCTCTTCTAACCACACATTGTGCACACTGTGGTGCAGTGTTTGTTTATTTTTTTATTTTTCTCCCCTCCATCAACACTTGATTTGGTTGTAAAAGTTCTCCTTGTCCTGTTCATCCTGTTCAAGATGACTTTATTTCTGAGATAGAAGGGTCTTTATTTTATGCACCTCAGAACTAAGATTAACAAATGCTTGATCATCCTTGAAGCATTTTTTTTCCAATAGCCAGTTTGACAGCCCAGCAGACACCTTCCCCACAGACTTTTTTTTAGTCTGTTTTTTCTTTGCAAAGTTAATTTTTGGCAGCACTTGATAACTGTGTGTCCTCCGTGTCTCCCTGTCCTTGCTCTGTTCGTTTCCAAGGCGCTCTGATAGCGCAGAGTCCACTGTGAGCGGCCGAACTGACACAGAGTCTGCATCTGAGTCTAGTCAGGTGACAAGTCGCCAGTGCTCGCTGGGCAGCGGGCGCTCCCTAGATCTGTGCGATAGGTGGGTTCACCCATTTGCAGCCTCTGCGCTTCCCTCCTTGCTCTTGCTGCTGTGAAGTGGTCCTGTGAGGTATTGCAGCTGGTTTTCACTGTTTGCCTTGGCTGTGTTTCAGATCTGTGGTAGTTTAATGCTGGGCTGATGTTGTCACCTTTTTTTCTCCTTTCTCACAGGTGCTGGACTTCTTATCATTGCTCTCTTTCTTTTCTATTCTTCTTCTTCTTTTTTTTTTTTTGTAAAATATATAGAGTAGCAGGGGAACTTCTTATGAGGGGGAAAGCTCAATTAAAAACAAAAGTAATTTATTTGGTGCCTAAATTAGACAATTATTGGTTCAGCGTTTACCCCTAATGGCTCTTAATGTAATCGCTCCTTTTACTTTCACTGAGACTTGGAAGGGGTCGATCCTGCTACTGTGGTGGCCCTGGAAATCTTTTCAATTTCATTACCTTTAAAGATCAACAGTTCCATTACTGTCGTAAAATTGCAAGCAGGAAAGATGTGGCTTTCTTCTAAACTGTGTATAAGGAGGCTCATTTAAAGTAATGAGTATCTTTGCAATTAGTGTAAGGGAGATAATCCTGATGGAAATGAAGCCCTAAACCAGCAGTAGTGAAAAGGCAATGAGACACTTCTTACAGTGCTGGCCCATCAGCATCCTGTATGGGATGCCTCGGGATTTCAGGGTGACTTGCATTAGCAGTATCCATACAAACCCCATATTTCCTTTCCCTGCTCCATTCTTATGGAGCTCTGTCAAGTCTTGTGCCCTTATGCCTCTTAGTTATTTTTTTGTGCTGCATATCTTTTAGATAAAAAATTTTGATTTTTATATCCACTTTCTACCGGGTTGTTCATTTTTACATAAGCTGCCCACCAAGAACTCTTCCTGGTGGTTTTTGATAAGGAGGAAGCTTTCTTGCTGCTGGCATTAAGGGTGGTAGGAAATTGAGGAAATCCTACCTGATCTTGGCCTAGGAATTAATCCAGAAATCCCCAGGGTCACTTACTTGAGATGCTAGGAAGGTGGGTTTGATGTCAAAACCTGCTGCTATAGTCCCTTCTCCCACAGTGGGCACACTTGGATTGCTGAGTCTGTTTAAAGTTGTAATCGGGGGGAAGTCTAAGCCCTGGAAATATCAGAGGTTTTTGATGGGCTGGCGTCTCTCACTGATGTGTTTCATTACCTTCTAACTGAATAGCGACCTTCAGGATGTTCCTTTTACATGGGCAGGGATCCCTTCAGAGGGAGGAGAAAAAGTCACTCTGTGCCTATATGTGGGCAGCAGGGCAAGTTTCCCTTGCAAGAGAGCAGAGGAGGAACAAGATATCCTCTGTGTTGGCTGGAGATCTCAAATAACCTCTTAAATGGTCCAGTCTTGCTCTGTTCAAGGGTCCTGAGACATAAGCTCTCTGCTCTTTAGCCAAGCTCAGGAGAACAGGGTGCCCATGCGCTATGTGGATACTGCTAAAACAAGATCCCCTGCATCAAGTGATGGACACACAGGCACAGCATGGTGGAGCAGTGCATGGAGCTCTGTGTCCCAAAGTGCTCCTGTTACTGTAATAAGGCACTCTTTCAGCATGCTGAAAAATGCCATTTAGCAGAGTATTGGTATCACCAAGGCTGTGTGCTCTCAGCTGAGCACAGGGAGCTCTTCTCCCTTGCACAGGCATTTATTAATTATTGCAAATGTTACTGGTGGAATATCATAACCCATGGTGCTTTTTAACAGTTTGTTTGAAATTTAATGGTGGTAGATTGACAGCTTTTATTCTTGCTCTGACTTTTTCTCATTTTAATTTTCTTTTCTTTATTATATGCTTTTTGTTGATATTTTTTCTCCATTGAAACTGTCCCTTTAAAGATTTTAGTTGTTCTACATGTTTATTTCCTTTTTCTTTTTCTTCTTGCTGCCTCCCTTCCTTTCCCTCCTTTTCCACCCCCTTTATTTTTCGTCCTAGACAAGGATCTCTAGATAGAAATGAAAGAGTCAGGATCATCCCATTTAACTCTGAAGATGGAGAAGAACAACAGGAGAATAACTTTGAAGAGCTAGGAAAACTGCTAATAGAGGAATTCTTAGAAAAAAGCCAAAAAAATAAAAGTTGGCAGGAAACAAGCATAAAAAAGACACAAACTCTCTCAAAAAGGGAAAATTTTAATCACCGTACAAGATCAAGATATTGCCAGAATGTGTGTGTGGAGTCAGGATCTTTAGATGTCCCTAGATATCCTCAGGAGTATGATACAATAGATAGGAGAAGGAAAAAGAAATTGAGATACAGTAATTTTGATGACAGTGAACAAAAAAGCTTGCAAAGCAATGGAGGCCTCCAATTTCCTAGGGAGAAAATTTATTTTAATGGTGTGCCAGCTGCTTCAGAACCTAACAACGTTCTTCCCCTGTATGATAAAACTGGAAAATACACCAGCAGCTCTGAAATTAAAGATCAACTACCTGCCTATCCCATCCTACGCCCGTATAAAAATGGCCTGATGGTTAAAAGTGGCAAGTTGCCCAACAAGCAGGAGATGAGTGCCAGGGGCTCACTTCGCCTCAGTAGTAATGAAGATGTGAAGCATTTGGGGCAGTCGGATGACACTTTTGTGGCCCTGGATGCCCTGGAGGAGTTTGACAGCAGTGCTTCTGATGAGTTCCAGTACTCGCCTGCTTCGGACGATGAGATGGAGGAACTTGCTATGCTTTCACAAACGTGGTGCGAGGGTGATATCAGCCCTTTGGGAGAATTCACTTCGAATTTGGAATCCAAGTTAAAGGTTAGCTGTGATAAGAACCACAGGACTAGAGGCAGCAAGCATAACTATCCTCTCCAAGACTTGACCCTTTCTCCTGTTGAAGAGCCCAGCGAGGATTATGTAGACACGATGGATGAGCTTCAGTGTTTAGTAGAGACAGTCTCAGAATACTTGGCTGAAAAAGAGGAAGAGATCAACAAATTTGGTACATTGCCAGAGACCAAGAAAGGTGCTGAGAGTGTAGCACGGAAGCTGGATAGTGCTGGGAATTCATTAGAGGGCAGGCAGTCTGAACAGACCAAGCTTCCATCCACAGAGGAGGTTAGCAAGGGGAAATCTGAATCTCTCCCAGACTTGTCAGGGGTGAGGAATACAGTGAACTCCCTGTTCAGCTCCTTCACTGAAAAGGTGGGATCAAGCACAAAGCAGTTCACAGCTTCTGTTGAAAAACTTGTGTCTTCCACTCCAGAGAAAACAGAATGCAAAAGCTCCTCAGAGAGTGGAATCTCAAATGTAGTTCCTAGTAAGCCCAAATGTGAGAGTTCATCTTCTGGAGTGATGGCAGATAGCAAGGCTGATACCAAATTCTCCATTCATTCTTTGCTACCGTCCCAGGTAAGTGGTGATAAAAGAGCCCCAAATGCAAGCTCCAACAAGCTGGAAAACACGGAGATGAACAGTAAGGCTTCTACAACACATGGTCCTCAGCAGTCACAAGAAACTGCTACCAGCAGCCAGCCAAACCAGCATTCGGTTATGAATTCTGTCCTAGGCATGTTTAATCCTTTAAAGATCTTCTCTGAGAAGGAAGCACCAAAACAAGAAACCATAAAAGAGGAGCAAGGCAAGGAGGAGAGCCACGTGAAAGTTGATCAGGCAAACATAAGCAAGAGACTGCCTGGACAGACAGCAACCAGGACTAACAGCAGCATTTCAGATGTACAGACGAGTGAGACGAAAAGCGAGGGAGAAGTAAATACAAATAGCGCTTCTGTGTCTTCAATCTTTGGCAAACTCTCCAACTCAGTCAGTTCATTCAGTCTTAAGGCCAATTTTGATGGTCTCTTGGCTCCCAAACAGCAGGATGTGCCACAAACACACTCAGAGTTGCGTCCTGTTACAAATCAGCCAGACATCCCTGTCAAAGAGGATGCACACACTGCCAGAGAGCAGCATCCTATGAATCCCTCGGGGAACTGTCAAGCTACAGATCACAGACTGGGAAACAAGCAAAGTAGAGAAAATGTGGAAGTTCATTCACAGCCTCCAGATCAATCTACAGCATCTGATAATTTTTTTAGTCCACTCAAGAAGTCCTTCAGTCAGTTGTTGCTTCCCTCTGCTGAAGCAGAGAAAAAAGAAAGTACATCAGGGGTTTTTAGAGGCCATAAGTCTGAAGAAGATCTAAGACAAAACAGTTCATCAGATGATGAACATTCATTTCCTTTCCCTCGGAAACTTCCCTTTTTCAGTGGGTTGGGTTTTTCAGACAAGCAGGAAAGTACAAAGGAGAAAGGAGGTTTTATTCCTTCTTTGTTTAAATTTTCTTCTGCGGAAAATCTACTGTCTTCAAAAGATCAACGAAATCATCAGAGTACCAGTGGCACCTTTTCACATGAACACAGAAGCAATAGTTCAGAAAATTCCACTTCATTCAAGTCTACCTCTGTTCCAAATTTATCAAAACAGGAGAGACCTGTACAACCAAAAACCGTTAGTAAAGAAAAACCTTCTAGTGCCCAAGGAAACAGAAATGAACACCAGGAGAGTCACTCTGGTACCTTTAAGGTTGCAGACGAACAGCAGAGAACTAAGAGTGCTCCGGAACAACCTAGAAATTTAAAAGGAGGGTTGAGAGAAAGACCGAACGCAACAAGCTTAAATGACAGCTCAACTGAATCCATTCCTTCTGATGGAATGCCAAAAGCTACAAGCGCAGATGATATGCATAAGAAACACACTACAGGTTTTCTTTCTGGATTTCTTCACATCTCTTCCAATGAAAACACACCCAATAATCAAGACTTGACTGTTAAAAGTGAAGGTGATGGCCAGAAAACCAGTTCTGGTGGATTATTTTCTGGTTTATTTAAATTTGCTTCCAGTGAAAATTTGTCTGAATGTAAGCAAGAGAAGGTAAAGTCAAACTCTTTAGGCTTCATGAAGCTTTTTGATAGAAATGATGATTCTCGCTCAGAGTCAAAATCTGACAACTTGGGAGTGACTTCTGCTAACCAAAGCAACACTGCAGAAAAGCATGAAACTTCCAGCTTCTTAAAAAATCTGCTGCCCAAACCAAAGGAGAAACTAGAAAATGTGAAAATGATGGAATCTTCTGAAAATACCAGTTTCCTGTGCAGTACAAGAGTAAATAAAGCTGAGCCTCATGTTCCCCAGCATGGGCATACTGTGTTCCATGATGCTGTAAATCTTCAGGACAACGTACAAGATTTATCTAGAAAACCTGCAAATAGCAGGCATCTTTCTAATCACGATGCAGAATCTGAAGTTCTTCCAACCCTTTTAAGTGAAAGGTCAACTGAATTTATCACTTTGACTAAAAACCATCACCGGTACTCAGATTATCAGGAAACAAGAAGTCATTCTAGCTTTGAATGGGAGTATGACATGGGGGAATTTGCTCCTGATACTCAGGGAATAACATTGCCAGTTTACTATTTATTGAACCAGAATTCTCTTCCGCCCTCCCAGTTCTTGAACTGGCCAGAAAATGATACAGTAGTGAATCTTTGTAAAAAGGATGGAAATGCAAATATAATGGATTGGCAGACTAATGCCAATTTTGATGGGCAGAGTTTAGATTTAAGTATGATGTCATATGAATCATTTGAGCAGTTAATGTTTCAAGATGTCTGTTCAGAAGAAAACGATAAATGGACCACCAATTCTCTCAATGACAATTATAGTAATTTTCCATTTGAAAGAGATGGCAGTTACTCATTAGAAGAGATGCCCATGGATTTAAGTTACTCGTCTTGCGGTGATGGAACTATGTGGACCCTAGTTGACCAAGAGACTTTGAGTATGGATGAGAACTTTATGTACTCCTCCTATAGCCAGGAGTACCAGGAGTGGCTAAGGATGCTTGAACAGGGTATATGGTGGCCATCAGAAGATGGTGATTGCGGATACTACATGTACAGTGATAGCCAGTACGTATATTCACTGCTTACTGATCCAACTGGGCAGTATGTCTATGTGTGTGCTCCTGAAACATACTCCTATCCAGACTGCTGGGATTATAACTTTCACATGGGTTCTATCCCAAGAACTGTGTTAGAAGACAACATGATTGCTGTTTGTGGTTTTAAAGTCCCTCTTGGCAGCGAAGATGAGCTGTTCTGGTTTGCTGAAGAAGAGCCTTTAGATGATTACACAACAAATAAACCTCTGGATTTGTCTGTAGCTTTGCAGAGAAGTGACCAGTTAATGAACATGAACCTGGAGACTTTTTCACAGATGTTTGAAGAATCTATTTATTATCAGAGAGAGCAACCATTAGACTTTTCAGGTTATAAACTTCAAAAACTCAAAGTAGACTTAAGACCTGAAAAGGAAACTCTGAGTTATTCGGAGGAATCCCTTGATCTTAGAACACATTCTAAAGCAGGTTTTAATAAGTCACTGAATAAAGAAGTCCATACTAAGCAAGTGGATAAGACTGTCCCTGTGACAACTGCTGATGGTGGATCATCAGGATTCTTTGGTTTCCACCTGTTTCAATCTACTCCTAAAGCTGAAGAAACTGTGGTATCCACTGAAGGAGTAACAGAAGCGAGAAAGCCTGAAGAAGATAAGAAAACACCAGTGAACAAAGTTACCTCTCTATTTTCTGCTTTGGGTGGACTGATTGGAAAGTCTGCAGGCCCTGACTCTGGGCTGCTAGAAGATTCTGCCCTGAAGAAAAAAGACACGCAGTCAAAATCATCTGAAAATAAAGCTGCTGTTTTATCAGTTGCACAAAATGGAACATTGGGAGATGAAGCACAAATAGGGCAAAAATACCATATTCCATCTGAACTGAGGACAAATACTTCATCAGAATTTAATTTGGAGTCTACTAGAAGTGAAAAACATGATTTAAATCAGAATGAAAACTTTTCTGTTAAAAAAACAGGATTAAAAAAATCTCTTTCTCAACTGAGCCAAAATATTCCAGATGGCAGGTCCATAAGAGAAGAGAGAACAATTAAAGCAACTCCAGTTTCTAGGCATCCTGTATGCCATGAGAGTAGTAATGAGCCCAGACAGTCACAGCCAAGTCAGAGCCACTCAGCAACTGAACCTGAGGAGACGTTATTCAAAAGTGCTCTGAAACTATTCAGCCTAGGGGAAGATTCTTCTGCAAGCTCAACTGCCAACAAACCACAGACCTCTGGATTTTTTGACTTCTTTAAAACACAAGTAAGCAAAACGCCACAGCCAGCACCAAATCTGGAAAAAAATCAAAGCAATAAACCAGAAAAGATGATACATCCGGACCAGAAGGAAACCTCTGGCATCTCATCATTGTTTGGATCGCTTGGAGATCTCTTCAAAGTGGAGACTGTCTCTTCTCAGCCAGCCCCAAGTACTACGACTCTGCCGAAAACCGATGGCAGAACTGTGGCTGAATTGAAAGAGAAGAGTGAAAAACCTGTTGGTAATCAGAGCGCCAGTATGCCATGCTTATCCTCCACCTCTGAGGCGAGTGTAAGAGTGGAAGGCACGGACAAGCAGATCTCCCCTAGTCCTCATGTGCAAATGAAAGACAGCAGAAAAGCTGAGGAGTCTCCTGAAAACAAGACATTGCCTCCAGGAAAAGCTTCACAGAAGCCGATGTGTGTAGGTCCCATAATAAGCCAACCAACTCATGCATCTGGGCAGCAAAGCGGCGTGCCCACAGGTACACCAAAGCAACAGGGAACAAATCTTTCAGGTGCCACAGTTAATCAGACCAAGGCAAGCAAGACAGATCAGGCCCCTAAAGAATCTGGTTTCAGTTTGCCTTTCAGCTTGTCAGGTATTACTGCTTCAAAATCGCAGCCAGCACAACCAACCAGTAGAGGTATATTTTCGTTCTTCACTGGTTCAGATGAGCCAACACCTTCAGCTCCTGCTAGTGGAAAGCAACAAGAAACAGAGGGACTGTTTCGTCTGCCCTCCTTCTTTTCCAGCAGTCCAGCTGCTGAGAAGAGTGTACCTCAGAGAAGTACTAGTTTTAGCTTCTTCAATTTGACATCCTTTTTGGATGAAAAGCCACAAACTGCCCCAAGACAGGGGTATGATACAAAGCAAGCTCAAATGGTGAACTCCAAGCCACGTATGAAGCAAAGTGTTTCTACTGATTCTGGTGTCAGAATTGACAGACATGCCAGGCAGCAAGATACAGACAAAAAAGAGGTTGATGATATTATTGCAGCAGTGACTGGTAGACCAACATCTAATAATCTCACTCTCACAGAGGATAAGTCAGAAGTGCTGGAAGTGGGAAATGCTGTAGAAAAGATGGCTGAGGTAGTTAAAGAAAGTGACAGAAAGAATCTTCTGCAGACTGATGGCAATGCAGTAACAGATTTGGCCAGTTCTGGTGTTTGTCTTGACACTCCCAGTGTGCAGGAGGGTTCTAAGGACCAAGAAACTATTTTGTTAGAGACAGAAAAATATGTTGCCGATAGTACAGAGAAGAGGGACAGTGTTGCGTTTTCTGTTGATAAGGGGGAACCTTATTCTTCTAAGGAACAAGTCGCTGAAACTAGAAATGATAGCATGGTCTTAGATGATAAAAGGGTTTCAGTGAATCTAAATGGCATAAATGTTGACAGTGACATAGCAAATGAGACAGTATCTGAAGAAGTAGCACATTTACAAGAACGCGAGTTGCAAGAACATAAATTACCAGAGCAAACTCTTGGTGATGGGGTACAACAGGCACAGGAGCTGCAGTCTCACTCAAAAATGCTGGATGCATCTCTTGGTGATGGGGTACCACAGGCACAAGAGATGCAGTCTCACTCAAAAATGCCAGATACATCTAATTTGCAAAACAGACCGAAGGAATCTGAGAGTGATAAATCAGTACTTGATTCTTCAGTTGAAATGTTTTCAAGTTTCATGACAAAAATGAGACCTCCTAAAACGCTATCTGGTTTCTTCTCTCAACCTGAAGCTCCAGCACCTCCTACTACACAGAAGAAGAGCTCGTCTTTCTTTGGTTTCTCATCCCTCCCAAGTGGCCCAGCACCAACTTTTGCAAATGATCTTTTTGGCATTTTTAAAGGGCCAAAAGAAACTGCAAAAGACATGCCTCCAAAAACCACCACTAAACCTCAAAGTAGTAGCATGAAGGATGTCACGGGGTCCATTACAGACTTGAGAAGGACAGAAGATGTATCATCAGCCAGAGCATCTAAAATAGATGCCCCAAGTTCTCTAAAGGGTGATAAATTGTCTGTCTCAGGAGAAGAGAAGGCCACAAAAGAATCTCTTATGAAAACAGAAACTGAAGAAAATGGGAACTTGGCAGAAGGTAGAAAGGAACAACTGAGGAACACTCTAGAAGCAGTGGTCTCCAGTGAAGATCAAACCTTGGATGTTCTGCAGATGGGTAGTGACACACAGTCCTCAGAGATGGTTGAAGCTAAACCCTGCCAGTCTGATTTCAGCAGTGCAGTTGATACGGAGCAGACTGAGGTCACTGACCAGACTGGTACAAATCTCTGCCAGTTAGATACGAGCTTTTCACATGTAACAGAAGAAGCAGCTTCAACAGAGAAGACAACTCTTGATTTCCTTCAGACTGGCCATAGTAGTGGGCTTGAACTGGAAGTTGAAGCGCCGCTTACCGGTACAGACACGAACTTCTCCCAGTCTGATCTGAGTGCTACAGTTGAAATGGAGCCTGCTGTGAGAGGGGACCAGGCAAATGCTAGTGCTGAGCTGGACCTGAGCGGTGGCACTGGAACAGAACCTGCAGCTCCAGCTGATGAACCCAGTGTCCATCTGCTCCCGCTGGATGGGGATAAAGCAAGTGAAGCAGAACAAAGAACTTCTGAACAACCAGAGCATTTAGCAGTGAACAAGGTGCCTGTAGAAAGGGTTGCCTCCAAGTGTGATTTAGAGAAAGGAGGTCAGCATAGTAATGTTCCTACAGGTGCAAGCAGCAGTAAACCAGTCTTTGAAATACCAAGCATGCCCAGTTTGCCAAAGTTCAGCTTTATGTCGTCTGCTGATAGTGGGAAACCATTTGGATCATTCTTTTCTCAGCAGCTACCTTCTGTTAATAAGGCAGGGACAGACCAGGGCAGCCTCATGTCTGGCTTTAAGAAGTTTTCTTCAACCCTGTTTGAAGGAGGCAGTGAAGAAAAGGTGAATAAGCCAGAGAGTGCCCAAGGAGCAGTATTTGGCAAAAAACTAGATTTCTCCTTTCCCTGGCAAAAAGACAACAGGGAGGCCTCTGTCAAAAGCGAACCACATGTACTGCCACAGGCTTTGTCAAAACCAAATGACAAGGTGTTAGGAACAGTCAGTTCAGAGGAAAGCTCAAAATCTGCAGCATCAGATCAGCCAGCTAATGCAAATACAGAAGTAAATTTGTATTTAAAGCAGCCTGACGCCGTAGACAATGAACCTTCTAAAGAGCCATCTGGCACCAGTGCTGTTGATGATGTACTCAACAAAGAGCTGGAAGAAACAGTCGATAAGGAGCCTGAGGATCAGCAGGACGTGGTTTCCAGTGAACTGCAGAAAGATGGTCAGGCAGAAGAAAGGCAACCAGACCAGCCTGAACCGAAAGAGACTGAGCTCCATTCCGCTCCGAACGGGGCGGCACTTCATCCTAGCACACAACCTGCGGAACAACTGAGTGAGAAAAGGCCAGTTACAAATTAGGCATAATAAATGGTTTGAAGCAAATGGCCATTTATAATGCAATACCGCAGCAGTAGATATCGACCTTGGTGTCTGCTGTTTGCAGCTCAGTCCCACCCCTATTTGTTGTCAAGTCTTTGTAGTATTACTGAGAGCTGTCACAGGAAGATGTGGCAAGCTGTTAGCAATAGTGTGCATAGGCCTTTCTGATTATTTGTTTTCCTCAGCTTTCCCCATTTCTTTTCTTGTAGGTGTAATTGTTTTTCTCCTGTTCGTATACTGTACCCACTGAGATGCTTTTAGTGCTAATTTCATTAGCCTTTCAGAACTTAATTCTTTGTGTGTTAATTCTGCTGTGTACAATACACTTTGCTTTCTTGTGTAGTGATGGCTTTGTTGTATTTGCCAAGGAAAAAGCAGCAGTAGATGATGCACTGTGGGGGATGAACATGTTGTTTTCAAAATGCAAAGTAAATACTTGTAATTATTGACAGAAATGTAACCTACCACTAATTCACTGAAGAGCAAAATAGGCTTATTTCACATTATTGAGACTTTTAAAAACATTTCTGGAGGTATCAGTGAAGGTATTCTAATGCTTGCTCTTCTTAAAAACTGTGCAAAGGTTATGTCGTGCAGTTAGGGAAGCTACTGAAGGAAGCTGGTAGTATTGTCATGAATTTGAAGTCATTTCTGTATATGTGCTAAGTTATGATTGCCCTCAAAAATCACTGCACAGACTAGCTAAACTTTCATCTGTGGGTGATACAAGAGAAACTGGTGTTGTGTTTTTAATCCTACAGTTGTTAAACTGAACTCCAAAATTTCCTATCTGACATCTGAGTAGGAGAAACATTAGTACAGCTTAATTTCTTGGATTGTAATGTCTGCTGTGGTTCAACTGTAGTTTCCTGACTGCACGAGAAATTTGCACTATGTTTTTGTGTGAGGATCCCAGGAATTCACTCCTGGAAGCGGCATCTTGAATCATGGAGGTCAGGCCCTTGCTGTGTTGGGCTTTTTCTATAGAAATGAAATTTTTGGGAAGATTCTGTTGGAGTGAGACATATAGCTTCCCCTTGAACAACTGCTTCTAGTTTTATAGTGGACTTTAGGTTGATTACCTTAACCTTAATTTTGACTTTAATGTTAAAGTTACCTGCAGTTCTTAAAAATGATTAAATTAAGTGATTGCAATAAAGCCCATGGGTGCAGTGAAACCATAGAAGGCAAAAACACTTCCATTCTGAATTCCTGTGTTTCCATTCTTAGTCCTGTCTGGCTATTAAAATACCTTCACCAGCAGTTTGTGGCTGATTTTAATGGAAGTAGACTGTGGGTATTAGAAAGACTGCTCTAATTCATTAAAATCTGTGGTCTGTGAACTGGTAGGCTGTATATTTCTACTGCCTACCAGAGTTGTAAAGTTCCATAGTCTAGAGTTAATTTGGGATAATAATTGCTAGATATAACTTAGCAACATGCGTTTTCAGTATGTCTAGTGTCTCTTACAGGTTGTTAGATGTGCAGGTTACTCTGTGTTTCTCCAAACCCCTGCTTTTTTTCCTGACAAGACCTCTTATTCTCTCATAGCCCTGCTGGCAGTAGTAGATACGGCTCCTCTTGTAATGTCAGCCAGGGAAGCTCTCACCTGAGCGAGCTGGACCATTCCCACGAAAGTGCCCATGGCTCCGAGCAAGAAGACGACCACCAGGAAAGGCAGTCCAACCACTCCTACCACAGCACCAGCAGCTACCAGAGGGAAGGCCAGGCTTGGCTCAGAGAGCAAGAGGAGCCATGTAGCAGAGGAGAAGAGGAGAAGATCTGTGAGACAGACAACAAACATACAGATCATTCTGCAGCTAAGTCACCTCTGGAACTCGAGAAGCCTGAGGACATTGAAGCAGGAGTTCAAATGAGGTAGGTGAAATGTTGTATTGTTGAGTTCTTTTTAACTCATTCATAGAGGATTCTTCCCTTTGTTGTTGTCTGGAGCAAATTGTGTGCCTTGTTATCATCTCTTCTGTAACAACTAATTTGATATTGCAGATCTGTGAAACATCTTTGCACAGAGGACCAGGTGTTTTTTTGAGACATTGGCTAAGTTAAACTATGTTTGATCTGTACTTAACCTGCTAGTGCCTTTAAACTCATTTACTGTGTCGTATTTCTTGTTCAGTGAACCTGGTCTGGTCCAAAGATTGCTGCTTGCTTTGCTTGTGTATGGTCAAATTTACATGCAAGCAGCCAAGTGCTACCTCTAGTGAGAGCTACTAGTGAGAGCTGCTGAGTGAGAGTTCCTTCCTGCAGTATGGTTGTAGGTTGTAGACTTATGGTATGAATGGACAAGTTGTTCTGACTAACTATGGCAGAATTTCTTGTCCTTGTACTTTCCAAGCTGTCAGCACTCCTGAAGATAGTTGTCACAGCTGACTTTGGAGGAGTAATGCTCTGGATGATGCACGGCTTTACAGTGATTCCACTGCTTTGCTTTGGGAGTGACTGTGCATTTTTAATGGTGGAATTAAGTCATAGCAGCCCCTAAAGTGGATACAACTATACTTTCTGGATTAGGTTGCCTTTGTCTGGCTCAGTTATATCCATGGAAAGATATAACTGTCGTTGCCCACAGCTTTGACAATAATCATATCTTGACACCAGCGTAACTGGACTTATGTGAGATAATAAACCCCAGCCAAAATCCTACAGTTTTTGTGGAGGTAACTCTTGTGCTAAGGAAGAAAAAAAAAAAANAAAAAAAAAAAAAAAAAAAAAAAAAAAACAGAAAACAAGACTAGCAAAAGTGTTAAACTCTGACTCACTTTCTTGTTCTTACAGATCAGCAGAAGTTCTGTCCCAGAACAACTGGCCCTTATTTATTTACATAGAGAGTTATTCACATAGTCTATTCCAGGCTAATTTAGGCATCTAGCTTGAGTTTTACAGCATCACTGCTTCCCTTTCTGTCCACTCGGGAAACACTTTCCTGCTCCCTAGTGTATATAGGGAACGTGGCTCCAAGCAATCTTTGGAGTTGCACCTGAACTTCATATATAGCAGGGCTTGTGTGCTTTATTGCTATAAGCTACATATATATATACCCCAACATGTATGGTTATATATACATACATATGTATTTTATACTGCCAGCAGCGTCCAATTCTGTGCAGAGCAAGATGCTAATCTCAGAATGGCTGATACTCGATAGTCTTGTTGCCAAGCTTCTTTTCCACTCATTTCCACTGAAGAGGGACCATCAATTTGTAGCAGTAGAGATAAGGAGGAAAAGACAATAGTTAGAAGGGACGTGGCAGCAGGCAGGGGCATTAATACTTATGGATGGAAAATTTTCTGTTTACTTGCTTGTGTGCAGCTGTGATAGCAGTGTGAAGAACTGACTGGATCTGATTATCTTCTTCCTTCCCAGAGCATGTATTGGATTGCAATTAGTTGGAATCTGTGGGTTATTTCTACCTCTTCAAGTGAAATTGTGAATATGCTGTGTAATGTTGAGTCTTTAATATTACAGATGAGTAATTCTCATATCACATTTTTCTGTCTCTTGTCCTTAAGCTACCATGGTGATAATGAGCCACCACCGTTTTCTCCAGCAAGAGCCCGTTGGATTAAAGCCATTAGTAAAGTACGGCTGCAGCTTCAAGAGGTAGGATGGAGTATGGCTGCACTCCTTCTCTGAACTTTCTGAATTTGAGGTCTGTGGATGAGAGTTTTGCTTCCTTTTTTTTTTTTTTTTTTCTCCTCGTGAGCCATCTCATCTTAAAAAGATAGTCAAATGTATTGTGTAGGACTGTAACATGTTGCAATGAGTCCTTGATCTTAAAAGTGTCTCATTCAGCCAAACATTTTGCAGGTTTGTTGGTTGGGAGAGGAGAGGAATTCTCAGGAAAGATGCAGAAGCAAAGAACTTCCCAAGAACTTAATTTATAAATATGCATAAAATGTTTGGGGCCAAATGGTTCATGTTACACTGATCAAAATGAAGATGGCTTTTCAAGCCAACCTGAGAATCTCTTGTTAGCTCAGTAGGCGTTAACTGTATTATGCTTCCTGTGAAGATTTACATCAGATGTATTTATATACTAATTAAAAGTGGGTGTTTAAAACATCCTGATATTTCCATCTTCTCAAAGTAAGATTTAAAAATAATCTCAATTTGGGAAGTCAAAAGAAAAAGGTTGTGACATTTTCTTCAACAATATAAACACTCGTTTTATTAAAAAAAAGCGATTAAGCCCCCCAAAGTGTGCATATATTTAAAAAGTCTCATGCTTTCATCCATCTGTATTCCCACAGAAGTAGAACATATGGTGTGTTCATTTTCTATAGATGATAAAATATTGCCTGCTATCCAATGTGCACAGCTAATGCCTTTCATTTAAAATATTGCTTTCTTCTATATTTTTTTTCTTTGTATGGAACAGTTTTACAGCATCTAACTATCTCCAGTAGAACTTTTATAATAAGCATACTTATCTAATATGTATAATATAATACGTATAAGTATATATACTTATATAATAAGTAAAACTTACTTCTTTCCTGGATCTTTTGCAAGAATTCGTCTGAGAGGATGTTTGAAGTGTCATAGCAGAAACGATTTGTTTTGAGAGGCGTGGATTGTTTTTGTTTTTCCCCTTAGCTTATCCAATTGTAAATTCTTTTTTTCCCATCTGATAATTCCTGTATTACTTCACTTTTGAGAGAATGGCTTTGGATCAAAACTGCTAGAATTAACCAAAGACACTGCAGCGCCTACATCTAAGCAGGAAGGAATTTTTAGTTGTAATTTTGTAGTGCATGTAAGTAAAACAGTTTATATCTGTGCGTTAGGAAAGATGTGTGTGCAAACATCCCAGAAAGGGCAAGATATTCAGTGATGCCTCTCCTTGGGTATCCCTTACTGTGTTTTTTTTTTGTTTTTTTTTTTTGTTTTTTTTCCTGAGGGAACATAGGGAAACTGTCAGAAGTTGAGCGATGTTCCAGCATCGATCAAAACCTGGAATTTCTCCTGAACTGAAAGGAAGTTATGCTTTGAAGTGGCAATTTTGTAGCAAAAGTTGGAATGACAAAATACTTATACAAACTGCCATGTACCTAGAATGAGACTGCAGGGATAGTTTTATCCAGATTTAAGATAAGGCAGATCAATCGCATGGATGAGCTGTACAAGAACACAGAGTTCAAACACATTATTCACCATGCAGTGGTCAGGCTTTCCTGTGTAGTCCACGTAATCAGAAGACTTGCTAGAAAATCTAAGCTGTGTGAAGGCGTTACACTCTCCTTTGCTATAGAAATGTATAGATTAATCAGCACTGCATCATTCAATAGAATGTCAGCGAATTCAATTTGGGTATATACTGTGTTCACAAAGTCTTGACACTAGTGTCTCACATACTGATTTTTATTTTTTTTGTTACTGGTTTCTTTTTTCCCCTTCAGCCACCAGCTCGTGGATGGCTCATTATCTCTTAGGAAGTAAGTTTGAAACAGAACTTGAAATGTCCTTAGTCTTCCCACACTGTGTCAGACTTTGCTTTGCCTTGACTGTGCCTAACAACTTTGTTCAAATTTCCTGCTCCAGGACTTAGTTCTATTTGCTGTCCAAAAGCTTTGCTTAACCTCTGCTCTGGATCTCTCTTGTTCTGTATAAATCTATTTCTCATGGGACCAGCTGTAGCAGAGCAGAACTGATCCCTTCTCTGGACAGCAGAGAACGGCTGCTGCAAATAGAGGACCAAGTCCCTTCCTCATTCTTGTTTTCACTAAGTGGCCTTTTTACCTAATTTTTTGTCAATATTGTTAGGTACTCTTTAATCAATGACTCTCTCTTTTGAAGTCACCTGTCCAAAGGATGTAGAAGGCCCACGGAGAGCCTCCTAGCGAAGTGGGGAGGACTCTTCTGCAGGCTCTGATCCTGATATCCCAACAAATCAGATACCGTGGTGTGATGGTGCCCTTTTACAACGGAGTAAAGCTGTTCACACAATTGACTCTTATGAGAAGAGCTCAGAGCTCTTCCTGAGGAGGGGCATTGTTAGTCATTCTCTAGCTTGTTATTTGTTTTGGATTAGATCTGTGTGCGGCTTTGCATTTGTTCTTATGTAATTGCTTTTTTACTCCACTCCTGAAGCACACTGTGCTCTGTCTTCTCCTATCTGGTGCATTTAGAGATCTTTCAAATCAGATGAGAAGCTGGGAGTGCTCCACCTGCCAGGCTGTGCAGTACCAGAGTTGTCCTTGGGACCCTGTTTGATAGATTCTTTGAGTTTGGCTACACCAAATGTAATTTCTTTGGTTTTTTTTTTTTTTCAGTATTTTTGCATCAAATTTGGCAATTTCATTCAGAGTTCAGGATATAACACTTCCTCTGCTCTTCCCGTACCTCTAAGAGTAACTCACCTTCTCATAGAAGGAAGGTAAAAGCATTTGACAGTTTTACTCTTGATGAAACCATGCCAACTGTTAACTTCCCTCTTTTTTATGTTCTAGATAATTTACAGATAACTTAATTTTGTTCCGATCTTTAGCTCCCAAGGAGGGGAAAAAATCAAATTAGCTCTTTCATAATTATTTATATTCTTCTCTCTCCATTTTTTAAGGATAATTGCTAGCTTAGCTCTTTTCAAATCTGCAGGTGTATTGCCTGTTTTTCAAGTTCTTAAGTATTAATGCTTGGCAATGGCCAATGTTGTAACCTAAGTACTTGAGGATGACAATTCATGAGGCCCAGATGATTCAGAAATAGCTACCTTCTCTATTTGATCTCAAATTTGTTTGCCTTCACTGCAGCCTATTTTATAACTTGCTAAACATTTTTAAACCAATATTTAACTCTGTCAGTTGTCTGACTGCAGTTGTCACTTTTAGTGAAGACTGAAACAAATAAAACATTAAATGCTCCAGCCATGTTAATGCCATCTAATGATAGCTTTTTGAAAGCAGCAGCTGTATTTTTTGTCACGTTGTATGTTCTCTGCTAGCTAGTTAATTTTGTTCTTTGGCCTTTTGATTTTTCCCTGCATGTTTGTGCTCATTCTTAAAAACTTTATCAAGAAGAAATGCCTATTTTGAGGTGCAGGCCCTGTGAAGAGCTTCTGGTGTTTTTGAACTGCCCTCTCATTTTACCCCTTTTCCTTCCTCTTCAGTGGGATAGCTCTTGTTTATGTCAATTAATATATATTTATTTTTCATTAACGGTTAACAGATTCCTGAACTATGTTTTTCTTGAAGCCTTTTCTAGGTACTGATTTTCTGAATATTGGTTTGCATTCTTAAATTCTCTAGTATTTACATGGCTCTTCTTACTCCCTTTCTTCCAAGCTATCAGGAAGAATGTTTGTTTTCCAAGATGCCTTTGCATCCCAGCTTGTCTCTGCCTTCAGTCATATGTAGAAGAGCTTCTCTGCTAATTGCTTTCTGCATCTAGTGCACCATCAGCTCATCTTAAAACCTCATTTGGCAGAAATGCAGATTATCCAGAGAGATGTCTGGATTTTAAAGTGCCATATGATGGAAAAATCTGAAGTTTCAAGTGATTCTGAGGAATAGTTAGAAGAGGTCTAGTCTCTAGTGTCTCTTCCCATCTTCTGTCATTATCTAGAAGGAATCCTTAAGGAGGACTGTCTGCCTGTTTTTGTTCCAGCCCTTGCAACAGGTCCTGATGCCCTTAACGTTCAGGGCAGTGCCTCCAGCTTTTATCCCTGTTTTCATTCCTTAGTGCATAATGTTCTTTCATATTAATACTTGTGAAACTCCAGTTCACTTATCTGAGCTATTGGATTCCTCTCACATAGGCTACTAAGACGGTTCTAATGACTCTTAATTGTTAATGGTCTGGGTAGGAATTTGAACAAAAATCTGTCTGGAATTTGAATAAATGACACCCAAGAAGTTTCTGTATGTGATTACAAATCCCTTGAGCAATTTGTCCTCCTACCTGAGAAGAGATTAATATTCATGTGAATAATATACTTGCATCCTACAGCACCATGAGTCAGAGAAATATAGTATTTTAATTAAGACTTGACACCTATAAAATGGCACAGAAAATTGTAACTGCACATTAAAAAGTTAGTGGTAGCGTGCATAGTTTTTTCTTCTTCTTTTCTACTATTCAGCTAGTTTTCTTTCTATACTTGTAAAAAAGGAAACTTAATTATGCCAGAATCAAGCTAGCCCTGAGAGGAATGACTCAATAATTCTCACCTTCACACTTAGAACCTTGTCTACAAAGAGAGATTAACTGATGGTTCTTCCGCTACAGTCCCTCTGTGAGAGCTTTGATTCAGAAGAACACAGAGAGCTATTTTATGTTCAACTTGCAGCCTCCTTAACTGAAATAGGTTTGAGTTGTGGACATGCCTATGGGACTTGCAAAGTTACTGAAATTGGAGTCTGATTGTTGTAGAATAGAAAGGAGTTAGCAGACAGGAGCAGAAGAAATACATCAAATCATCAAATTGACTCTCGTACTAATTCCTTCAACACTTAAAAGGCTGTTATGACCTGGAATTTTATCCACTTTATCCACTTATAGTGACATTTTTTTATGAGAAAACCTCTTGTGTAGCATTTTCCTCTTGTATGTTAAGAGCTTAAATACATCCATTTACTTGGTTTTGAAACAGAATCCATTGAAGCAATGTTTCATCCTTTGTTTTTCTTCTATATATGTCATTTTACACCAGTTGTTTTAATCTTTGCCTGTAAAATAACAATGTCTGTTCCTTCTGCCTGCTGTGCAACTAGATCACGTATTGAGATGGCAGATGTATTTTGAGAGTTCATGACACTTCTTCTGGATTATGATAAGCACCTGGAGTAGGAGACACAGTTACCGGTCTTAATCTTATTTTCCCATACCCCTAATTAAACAGTCAGTGCCTCTGATCAAGCCTCTATAAATATTTAAGAGCCATTAGGCATTCGACTTACAGGCTTTGGTGGCTGTCGAATGTGAAGCCCTATTTTTATTTAGACAAAGAAAGGTGGTGCTACAGCCATTGTCCTTGTACATGGCTGTGCATATCCTTGGAAGCTGAGCCCTTTTTGGCAATTTTCACTGTTAGTGAGGACAGAAGCAGGTCATTAACTGATGCTGGTTTGGTTACTTGTTTGATTGCAATATGTCTGTGTGTGCCCCTCCTCACATCTGAATTTAAGTCCCTGCTATCCTCTAAGCCAGATGACTAGCGGAGGACATGCTTGCTTTGAATCTAATCAGAGATTAGATTTCCACCTTTCCTGAACTCTACAGTGCATGCAATCGTTTACTTTTGGCATTTTATTTCCCTTAAACTTTGTTGCCAAGGTGTCTTTTCATCAGTCCCGTGAAGATGAGTAAGCTGTGCATTTCCAAAGCCTCCCACACAGTGGCAAAGAAGCAAATTGTAGCACCGTGTACTCTTTCTGAGAGTTATTAGAAGCTCCTCTTCAGAGGGAAGGAAGAAAGAAATGGTCTCCAGTTAAAAGTCTCTCCTTTTTTCTACCTGTTGTGTTCAGGAGGTTTATCTTCAGCCTTCAGAAATACCAGCATTGCTAAACAAATGCTCCAGAGATCAGGGATGGTGGGATCTGTGGAGACCTCTGGGTTTAGATTACTCTTCCTGTGGTGAAGAGGAGAGCAAGTTTGTGCAGTGAAGGTGCGTGTCTGGTCACTGCCAGGAGCTCTGTGTGCTGTTTTGTGATAGACAACGGGTTTACGACGACAGTTTCATGCTTTCTGCATACCTTATCTTTAACCTGCATATATGGCTTTCAGATTCCTTAGGGATTGCACAACAGGAATTATTTTGGGAGCATCACATGCCAAAGTAGTGGGCACCATCTGGCATCTCCCTATATCATAATCTTAATTCCCTGTGTTGCATCTGAGTTTGTGGACTAGCAAGTCCTGTGCCAGAGCAGAAGTATCATAACAGCAAAGCCAGGGTCCCCCAGAGTCCCTCAGCAGCCTCCCAGGGCAGCCCATAGTGTGGGGTGGTTGTCTGGTGCTCGAACCATCTCTGTCTGTCATTTGTTTTTACCGCTTGTCTGCGGAAGTTCAGCTGACACACTCTGGAATTGGAGGAGAGAAAGGTTCCTTTACCTGCCAAGTAATTTAAATAGCCATGTCTATTAGGCGTAAAATGTATATTTATTTAGGTTATGTGTCCTTACTAAGATTTTCTGAGAACGACTATCATTTTTAACCTGCTTTACATTGAATGGTAGCAGTTATGTACTAAGGAAGAGATAATTATGTATACACACAAGAAAAGTGATGTGCGTCCCTTAATGCTGCTGTTGTGGTTTTGAGTGGATTTTAGATAATTTAATCTCTGGAGGGAAAAATCAGCAGGCTTGTGCTCTTTAGGGTAGTTACACTGAAATGAAGAGAAATGCATCTCTTACAAAGCAGTGTCCTGGTCAGAAATGCTTTCCATAATGATCAGAACAGCTAGAAACCTTCTTAATTGCAAACAGGATTTTCTGTGAGCTTCTCTAAATACACCAGTGCATTACCACTCCGCTTCTGTTCACTTAAAACATATTTCAGTGTTGGTGTCCAGTGTCAGGAAACACAGACTATCCATCTCACTTACTGCAAATAAAGTTCTTCTGGTTCATAATACTGAGACATGACTACAGTGTGTGCAAAAACAAGACAAAGAATTCCCAAAAAGCTTTTGAGTTTTCATAAAGAATTAGCAGAATTAGCACAGTTAACTTTCCTGTCCCACAGTGTAGGTGTTTTTGAGCGGGTCTGGGCTGAGTAGGGTGTTTTGTTGTTTTGTTTCGTGTGATTGTTTTTTGCAGGATAAAGGATACCAACATTGTTACAGACTGAGATGTGCCATATGAGAGACCTCTCTGGCAACAGCTGAAGTTAGAATACATCTCAAAATCTCAAATAAAGAAGAGGGGGACTCTACTATAGTTCCTGATTGCAGTTGGCAGTGCGGAGATTTCAACCTGGGTTTTCCACATCTTAGAAGAGAGTCCTGGCCACTGAGCAGCAGCACCCTGCTAGGAAGGGACTCTGCCCTGTTCGGACAGAGTTTCTTAATGTTCCTATGAAAAATGTGTTGATTCTGAGAGATTGAGTGTTTTCTGAGGGTAAAGGTGTTTTATTAACCTTCCTTCCTCCCCATTGGAATTGCAGCACGACTGATGGGAGGGGAAGATGTTAGTGGCAGCAGTGCTTTGCCAACATGGATAAATGGCTTTATCTCTCATAAGGTCCCTAGGTTCCCTGTCCTTAAACAGTGTGCCCCAAAATGCTGCCTTTTTATCCGCGGGTCCATTTGACCCATTTCAGTGTTTGTTCTTTGTGGAATCTGGAAAAAGCGGGAGAGATTTGTCTAGCTTTGGAGTAAGTCGGTCACCCCTGCCCTGAATAGGGGTGCCGTAGGCGGGGGTCTCCTACCTGCCACATATGCAGCCCGTGGAAATAGCATTGCCTGTTGGGAGAAACAGGCTTCACACAGTTATTTTTAAGACTCCACATGGTTGGAAGGGATGTCTCCCAGTTTTGTATATTGCTGAAGCAATCTGCAGTGCTGCACTGGAGAGATAGCAGGGGGCTTTGGCTTACACAGCACAAGACTTGGGAAGAGCCGACCAGCTCACTGTTCGTGAGGGCATCAGGGATGAAGCATTAACTATTAGTGGAGTGTTTGCAAATGCTCTGAGTAACGCCGTAACTCTACAGAAAAGGCAGTAGCTAAGAAAAGTGGTCTAGTACATGACAATTTTGGTTTTAGTGCGTTTCCCTCACTTTTTTTTCTTGTTTTCCAAGCTGTGTGGTTCTAGACAGGAATAACCCTCTATGCTCTTCCACTAGCATTTAGAGTTGTGGAGAGGAAGTTGTGTTTGGAATCTTGTTGTACTCAGCATCTGACTTTAATTAAGAAAGCTGCTCCTCCACTCTGATTATAAAAATGGCATCTGGAACTAAAAATAGTACTAATTATGCTCTATACAGTGTCTGGAGACAGACTACTGCTAGGCGATATGTAATATAGAGTACTTTTATTTCTGCACATTTTAATATCAATAATTTACTGAATCTAAGCTATTGTCATAGAGCAAATGAAGGCTGTCTGTTAGAAGATAGTATATTTCTGAGGGAAACAGAATTTGCTTTCTTTGCATCCAGACCCCTTTCTTACAATCCATGAAATATCTTTTTCAAGGCATGCTCAGTGGGATTTCATCTTGCCACCTTACAGCCACCAGCAAGGTGTCCATTGCCAGCCACCATTCAGGGTTTTAGCAATTTTTTTTGACATAGTGAAGAGAACAGTAATCAGACAAGTGTGTTTTGGGTCAAGCTGTGGCTTGGGTCATTATTAGTTATCGGCATTACTAAAAGGACCTTTTGGTGGCTTCCCTTTGGTTTCATTTGGAACCTGCGCTTGGTAAAGGCGAGATGTTCTTCCTCTTGTAGGCTGTGAATCCATAAGGAAACGTGTGCGGCCTTGCTTGGCAAGCTGGGTTTGTGCTCCATCCTGTGCTCAGAGGAACTTGCGAGCATCAAGGTGCTGGGCACCCATTCTACAGCAAAGGCTTACTGTGTGTTTCGACAGCCTCATCCTTTGTGATCAACGTCAGATAAAGATAGCTTAGGCAGAAAACTGAGGTGAGATCCCAAGTGTGGCTTTAGATTTACATCTTCCACTCACGCGTGCGTGTGTGAGATGCTGGAAGGGTTGTGGTGAATATGAGCGTACGTTTCCTGGGCAGGGGTAGGCTGCACATCTGCTGTTACTGCTCTGCAGGGTGGCTCTTGGCTTCAGGCTTGTAAGATGTGGCCCCACCTGAGCAGTTGTGTTGCTCTCTGGCCTACAGCAGTATCCTAGTAAAAACAGGGGAATCCTGTTTAAATCACTTAATATATTTTGAATGGGGAAAAGAGAGGGAGAGTGTTCTGGGTAACTGCAGGCCTGCTTAGTCTGCCCTTAGCAGTGTGTGAGGCCGTCAAATAAGTTTGAAGGGAAAGTGTTACTGGATGGCAAGTGGGAAATTAGTAAAAATGCAAATTGCATGTTGTTTTCTGTTCTGTGCTACACTGCAATGGACCAGGTGGGCACTAGGGCTCATCTGCCTGTATTTCCATAATATTTCTAATATGATGTCACATAGGAAATAATTTAGAGAAGATGGGCAGTGTTGCAAAAATAAATAAATAAATAAAAATCAGAG
>VWPW01028144.1:641080-669330 GCA_013389825.1 Crypturellus undulatus | reverse complement strand
GCGCCGGGGTGAGCAAGGCCAGGAGGCTCCAAGCCTGGAGCCACGNATAATTAACAGGGAATACAAAGCATATGCTAGTGAACACGCCATGAGCATGAGAGCAGGGACCAGATCCCCATCCCCACATACAGTGGCAGAGCCAGGTTGGACGGGGGCTTTTGTTGGGGTTTCTTGTCACGCTACCCCTCGCGCCTGGAGCCAAAGGACACGGGCTGCACGTCAGGGCTTGGGAACCTGCGCCGGGGTGAGCAAGGCCAGGAGGCCACAGTCAAGCAAGGAGCCACGGAGGATCCCACCCGGCTCGTACCGGCCGGGCGTTGAGCACGCCATGTGCGCGCGAGCGCTGCGCGAACGCTGACATTCCCCACGGAGCCGGGCTTGTCATGGCTCCTCCGCCCCAGCCTCTCCAGACAACATGGGCAGCTTCGCGGGGACCTGATGTGAGTTTGGGCGCCCGAAGTGCGCTGCTAACCAGCCCTCTAATGCCTCCTGTTCCTGAGCCTGGAACCTGGAGCCCAGAATCTGAAAGCTGGAAGCAGCTTTTCCCCCAGCACTCCCCAAGCTGAGGGCTGCCACTCCATAAAGTCTGCTTTATAAAATAACGTATTATTATTTTAACATTAAAGCCTGTTGAAATGGCCCCAAGCCAGATGCCTTTCTGTGTGCCTTATTTATAATATGCGCACAGCAGCTTTAGAGAAGAATGCAGAGATGACCTCAATGACTCCAGGGAGGACAATAAAGACGTTATTAATGCCAGGCTACGGCTTGAGGACGCAGCCGCTGCCCTCTGCCGCGTGCTCCTGTCCTCAGGCTCTGCCTCTCGGGGCAGCAAGCAAACGCGAGGCCACGGAGTCGGCGCCCAGCTCTGTTGTAACATCCCATTTTCATTTGTGCAGGAGGCTTGGGGAAACAACCTCCGCAGAGCGCAGAGCTTCACCCCTCAGCTCCTGCAAAACCCGCTGATAGCACATGCTCATCTTTCTCTTGTTCTCCTGGGGGAGGAGGAACTGTTAATGCCACCATTTACACTGTTAGCTCAAGACCCGAACAGAGGTATGGAATCGGTTCTGGACGTGATATTGACTCACAAGGCATTAGCAGGGCTTCACACGTGATGGCAACTCTACTGCTTTAACTTTGTATCTCTTCGGAAGTTAGAAATGATACGAAAAGCACAAAAAATTGCATCAAGAAAACATTACGGTTGCACAATGAAGCTCTCAGTATCTAGGAGATGATGATGCAAACTCATTTTCCTGGGTAAAATTAATACAGCTCCTACTTTAATTTGCCTCTGTCACATTTCACAGAGACAGTTACTGCTGCTTACTATAGCTTTTCTGGTAGCTGACTTGAAACCCTCTAATCTGACGCATCCCAACAGCAATCTGTGAGACAGCTAAGGGTGGCAGAGTGTGAAGGTCTTTCACCATCCCCCTGTTCTTCAAAGGAAGCCTTTGAATTAAAGCAGGCCTTCAAACGCCACTATTTTTACCTGTTTTGATCCTGCTGTCTCTGCTGATAACTCCTCCAGGTTCGACGCTTATCACGTAGATAGGCAAATCCCACTCCCGGTTAGTGGCTCCGCCTGCGACAGTCATTCCCAGGGACTCGCTGTGATCCTTCCGGACAGCCACAACCTTCTCGTGGCAGGTGACGGCGTGCAAGGCACTCTGTGATGGGCAAAAGGCAAGAGCAAATGCAGTGTCCGTTCACACCTCCCTCACAGCCCAGGCCCAGGCTGAAACGAGCAGTCATCAGTGAACACCAAGGGAAGAGCAAAGCACTTGACAGATCCTTGCCAGTCCTGGCTGTGATCCTACCTAGGACTTTGGCCTATGGAGTCAGAGCTCTAAGCCAGGCACTGCTTCCACCGAAGTCAGAAATGTTAATTTATCCCTGGGACTAATGGAAGCAGGAGTTGGCATTCGAAATGTGCATAAGGAATCTGATTTTCAAAAAGCAAATAAACATTTTCTTCTTGATACTAGGACCACCAGCAGTCCTCGTATCTTCGGGTGTCAGGTCACAGTTCTTACCTGGTTGCTTCCAGTCTGAACATCATCTTTGTAGTTACGGGAAAGAGCACGCCTGGGTTAAAGGAATGAAACTTGGGGGAACACATGAGAAGATACACGTCACTCCCTATTCCCAATGTCCAATGTTTCTATAGAAGGTGCTGGCTGAAATACAGCAGAAAAGTATGTCTTTCAATTCCAAAACTGAGAGGGGCTTTTGCAGAGCGAAGAGGCAGCAGCTTCTGGGGGCTCTTCTTATTCCTTGTGCTCGGGAGGTCCCTGCCTGGTGGCAGTTTCTCTTCTGCCTGGGGACAGTCATTCATGTTCCACTCGTAAGCCCAAACAGAAAATGTTACCTACACACAACCAGTCACACAAATAACGTGCGTACTGGTGTGGGTGACACCAACTCACGGGCAGCCCAAGGCTGAGAGGGGCAGCACAGGCTCCAGCACAGGCTGCAACCCAGCGTCACCTGAACAAAAAGCACATCCAGTGCAACAGAAAGACTCGGGAGACAGGGACTCTCCTCCATAAAACCTGGATCTAAACATTAACTGCTTTGACTCCCTGAAGTATTTCATAAGCTGTGTTCCTGGCACCAGTTCCTGCTGGTCCCAGCCCTCCTGCAAGAACAGCACCATCCATTCCAGACTCATTAGGTAGATATAATAGACATGCTGCTAAATACATTTCAAATATATATTTTGAAAACTCTCATTCACAATCATGACCTCACATTTATAACATGCAAAAATAATCTATAAATCTCATTTACAGCCACATTCATCTCTTCCAAGAAATCCGAGATCCCATAAAGCCATTCCCTCTCGATTCCTGGGCCAAAAGCCCCGCGTGGGCCCGTGGCTGCTGCAGCACTGCCTGCAGTGGAGGAAGGAAGATGGCAGCAAGAGGTTTTCACAGGAGAAGGAAGGGAAAAAGCTTGAGGTTTTATATGGTCGAGCAGGGGATTGTTTTTGTACTTTTTTAAAGGTATATTTGGTGGTGCTAGTTCTGTGCCAGCATTTCTGTCATGCAGCATCAGTCACTAAAAGCAGAACTTTTCGGCATCTTAGCAAAGGATTTCAGCTGCTTGAACAAAATGACAGCAGGTGCCAGTGAGCTGCAAGAACAGCAAAGCAAAAACCACCCGGGAAAGGCTACTCAGTCATCAGGGCAAACCCCTGCCAGGTACAGGGCACAGTGTCAGGGCAACTGCACTCGTGACCTGCAGCCAACGCTAAAGATATCCAAAGGCTACAACATTCCATTTTTAGAAATAAGGACATTCTGCTCTAGATCTTCTTTTATGCTTCAAAATATCACCTTTATCTTAGTAGTGTAAATGTTTGAAACATCGTGGTTCCATCTTTGTGCATGCTAAACTTCATTTTGCTTTATGTTTCATCCCTTTCTTTTCCTTTGTGCAGAAGTATCACTTTCCCCTTGAAAAGGAAGAGCTTTCCTGCAGGAGAAGGCCACTTCCCAAAGGAAGCAGGATAGGGGCACTATTAATTCTCACAAAAGTGCAGTTTGAGATTTTGTAACAAAATTAGGAATTAGAATTAGGTTGACAACTCAAAAGAGTCAGTGTTAACTGATGCCATCTCCATTAGGTCTCAAACACCAAAAATGCTTCTGATAAAGAGCCAATGCCCTGTTTTTGTAGAATCAGTGCAGAAACAAGCAACTTTAAAAGCAGTGCTTTGGAATTACCATTTTACATTTCACTGAAAATTCATAAAAGTGCTGATACTCATACGTGCAGACACACAGCATCAGTCTTCCTTTGAAACTACTCTTCCACACGTCATTTTTTATATGATTGCGGATAGGAAGGAACCAGGGTGACTCGGCTGAGAGGAAGACAGTGATGAAAGTAAAGTAAAACCTTGTCTAGTAAACACACGTAGGGCTTTCTTGGAGGTACTGCTGATAACAGGCACACTGGTTAAAAGGCAGTGTTTATCAGCGACCGCATTTCAGTGCGTGTTCTTCCAAACAATTGTCCTTCTCTGTCATGCTGAATTGACCTTCGAGGTCAGGAGTAGGAAAACATAGCAGTTCATTCTTTCCTCTTTTTTATTTTATTTTTCTGTAAGTTTACTGTGAAATAAATATTTACAGCAGATTATCACAGCCCTGGCCATGCTGCGTGTCTCGCTGCCTGCAAAGCGAAGTTCACCCGGGGACCAACCTACGAATACGGCCGCAGACCAGGGCTGCCCAGGCAACAGGGCCTGTTTCATTTAGATAAGTAATTTGTCAGGAGGAATAGGAGAACAGTTACAGCTAAGAATGAGTGCTGTTTAATGGCAGGGCTCCCAGCGACTTCAAAGAAGTCGAACGCGGCTTATTTACGCGCTGCAGCCTGCTCAAGAGCCCCCGCTGCACGAGACCGTGTCTCTGACATCTTCCCTGTGTCCGGGCAGCAGCCGCAGCGGTCTGGGCCTCATGTCCCTGCTCCCGTAGACTGGAGCCCAAGCGGAGGAGACCGTGCACTGTCCTGCTTGTGCAGCCCGTGGCCCTCGCCTCCAGAGTGGGATGTGGTCGTTGCGGGCTCTCCTCCCATGTCCTCAGAGCTGCTGGCCGCACAGCGCTCGCCCTGGGAGCTCTCACGCTTCCCACATGGAGGCAGGCTGTGCTGCGGGCAACGCCCGGGCCAAGAGGCATTCCCGAGCCCTTATACCATCAAAGCGACTGCTGGAAGCTCAAGTTTACTCTTGGCATCGAACACAGCCAAGACTTGGGAGCCAGTTCCAGCCCGTATTTACATACATGTCCTACAAGGGAGCTGGTTCCCTCAAAGAGATGACTCTTGACTTGTTAATACCACTTCCTAGGCTAAGCTCAGGCAAGAAACAACTCAAACAAGTAACGATTCCAGTTAGTTTGCAATCTCTCTACCAACCACATGTAATAGTGCAGTCCCACTGATGGCAGCAGGTAGCAGATTTGAAGCAAGCACCTAGAGAGACCTCCCTCCAGTGCAGCCAGTGAACACTGCACTGGGCTGAGCAGGAGCATCCGCGGTATTAGGAAATCGGGCAGACCTCGCTCTTGTAGGCACTATTCCTGCACCAGTGCCTGTTCAGAGAGATACAATTTTAAGCCCACCAAAGCTTGAAGTTTAAGGATCTTGAATTACAAGGGATGTTCAGCTGCACCTTAAGCAAAATTCAGTGACAAGTTCATACCACACGAAAGGGCAAATAACACCCCAGCAGTGCCTGCATCAGACCAAGAGCCTGCAGTGCCTGAAGCTCCTCATGCCTGCTGGCTGTACTGCCCTACTGCCAGAGCACTCTGCCTGGGATGAGCCCTCCGCTGCCCACACGCAAAGCTGGAGGGCACTGGTAACAGCTCACAGCTTCCTCCTCTGGCCACGATCTCCCCTGGAAAGCTCCCAGGCAGCGGCGCTGGGCTGACGCACTCCGTGGTGAGGCAGGAGCCTCTCCAAAAGCCGGCACCTCGCCAGCAGGACACGGTCTGTCAGCCTGGAAAGGACCGCTGCGATGTCAACAGTGGCTCCTCACAACCCGACCGCTCCCCTAGGAACGCTTGGTCCACCAGGAATTCCCAGCCAGTCCCTCTCAGCAGAGGGAGAGAGAACAGGCACCTAGCGCAGGGTATGGGAAACAAGTCATGTTCCCAGAGTCCCGCGTGGTACTTATCGATCAGATCAAGGTGGTAGCGTTAGCAGGTGCTCCGAGTACCCGCAGAAGTCACACAGCAGTGACCCAAGCTAAGTGCCCTCCTTCACGTAGCATCTCCTAGGGAAGTCCTGCTGCACTGGGCACGAATGCCTGGCCGATGAACCAGGAGGAGGGCAGTGTTCCCTGGCAGCTGAGAGCTGCCAAGCAGCAACTCTGCAGCAGGAGGAACCCTGTTCTCACCTTAGTAAGGATGTAACTTCATGAAAAAGGAAGGCAAAGGCAGATGAATAGAGGCAACCATGGATTCCTATGCATAAAAACATGGAATAAATACAATTAGAAAAAAAAAAAGACAGGAAAGGAAGAGTAGCGAGGAGTGGGTACTCATAAACCCTTGCAGAGGGCGGCGCGAGGCTTCTCTGCCAGCCACGCGTGTGCCCAGCCTGGCAGCACTGTCCCCATGTGCGCTCGAGGACACTGTGGGCTGCCCACGCGGTGAGGCGGGTTTAGTGGAGCCTTCCCAACTCCATCCTGGCACCGGCAGGGAGCCGGCCCCAACGCAGCCCTCCTGCGCGGCCGGAGGACGGATCCCAGCAAAGCCGGCAGCCGGCCGCGGTCTCTCGCTCACGCCGCCGCAGCGGAGGCTCTGCCTCGCGCAGGCCGAGCTCACAGGGGTTTGCACGAGCAGCGCCTGCCGGGAGATCAGCGCGAATCAACTGCAGTGAAGGGAGCACATCCAGCTCCCACAAGGGCATCTTTCCGTATGGCCAAAATAAGTAGAATCTAATGTGATTACCTGGCATAATGACAGGTAATCCCAAGCCACTTTCTTTCACTGAGAACACCTCCTCGCGACCATTTAATCTGGTTAAAGTGGCAGTAATCCCATTTAAAATTATGCCTTTAGTTAATTCAGATTCCCTTTTCTGAATGTGGGCAAACAGGAGGATTGTGCTGCCTTGCCCTCCATGAGGGAGGACGTGTGAACTGCCCAAACGGGGCTGCTGTTTTCCACAGGGATTTGTGCTCTTTTTTGCCTTTCTCCTCAGTCCTTTACAACAGTGCCTAGCTCTCGTAGTCCTTCATCCGGGATGGCACTCTTGCTGCTCCCACTGCAAAAGGTGCAAGATGATGTCCCCCGAGGTCACACCACAGCAGCACAATCAAACACGAGCTGCCAAAACCTTCATGGAGGCCACTGCTCACCTCTGTGGGAGGCTGGTTACCCACCAGTAAAAAAAGTGCATATCCTGTCCTGCGCCTATCGCAAAGGACACAGCTACGTGAGCTCAGGGAGAGCATTTCCAAGGCTTCTGCTGCATTGCTTGCTTCTTTAAGGGCGCGTGGGCTGGGTCAGCACTGCTTGGCCCTGCTGGGCTCGGTGAGAGCCCCGCTGTGCTCGCGGGCCCGGGCTGTACACCCTGAGCAACCAGCCCTGCTCCAACCACTGCTGTGATTTGCAAGCAAGCAGCTTATGGGAATCTCTCCGAGCAGGCCATGAAAGCTTCTTCCCTACAGACTTTGCTCCAGATGGAGGAACTCCAGCTAAGCCTCTTAGTCCCGTGAGCTGCCCAGCGCTGCGCTCGCTTGGCGGGCTCACGCACAGCACACTGTGCATAAACACGGGGCAGCTCCACCGCCGCCCTCCGGCCTCCTTCCTGCCCCGGCTGAGCCAAGACAGAAGCACTTCCCAGCACATAAATAACCAGGTTTCTATGTTTGCGCTGCAGGATAGGAGGTGCTTCTCCCAGTGAAGGAAGCCAGAGATAGCACCTCACGATGTCCAAGCACGAGCCCCTGCCCGCTTTCCCACGGGAGAGGAGGAGGAGGGAGGGGCCAGTGCGTGTCCTGCTCACCTTGCCGGGGCTGCTGCGGGCGGCGGGGCAGGGCTGGGGGCCGCTGGAGCTCCAGCCTGTCTCCTGCACGATGTCGGGGGGCTGCTGCCGGCTCTGGCGGGACACGAGGAAGTGAACCTGCTTCTCGCTGGCCTGCGGGAGGGAGGAGACATGGGGTGAATCCTGCACATCTGCCCCAACCACACCCTCCTCTTCCTCCCCAGGTAGTTCTGAGGATGCGGGTGCTGCTCTGGCGCCGCTGCTCTAACTTCCCGGGCTTGCAGTGACACACAGCAATAGCATCAGTTGGTGTTAATAAAGCCCATGCTGGAAAAGCAAATGCTAAGCATCTAAAATAGTTTGCAAGCAAAAATGTAAAGTTCTCTTCGAAATTTGGTGTTAAGCCCCTTAAAAATCCTGATCTCAGCTCAGCTTTGCTTGCAGCAGCGCTCCCATTACAGCGAGCGTGGCTCTGCTGCTGTGTGCCCCGGTGTGCCGGAGCCCCGGGCAATGCCGTGCCAGAGAGGGAGACACAGCAGAGCTACTGCTTTAGGGCAGGAATGCCCCAAAAGCCACAATTAATTCCTTAGCCAGTGAGGTCCCTGTGCTTTGGCCAAAGCGGGGACTAAATGATGCAAAGGAGCCTGCCTGCATGCAACAAATAGGACAAGTCCAGGGAAGCTTAAGGAGAAAAATGTGAAGCCATTTTGAAAGAGAAAATCTTGCTGTGCCAAAGCAGGGAGAAAGGGGGAGAACATGTGAGCAGGCGCACAGAGCAGTGGGGTTCGAGCTGCAACGCGGCCAAACTTCTCACTCCAGGAACAGGCTCTGCAAAACCAATCAGCCTTCAGGAAACTCATACTGCTTCTGGGATCTCTGCAAAGCGCCCTCGCCAGGCTTAGGCGTCGGGGACGCCATGAAGCCGCCACTGAGACTTGCACATTGCTGCTGTTTCCAAGGGAGGTGGCATCTCAGTAAAATATGTGTACTTCCCTGTTACTTGCCAGCAACTAAAATCCTCACAGCTTCATAACGTATGCATCTGGTACACACATACATATTTTAAAATAACTTTCTAGGTATTTTTATCATGTTTATTGTAACGGAATATTAATTCCTGGACTCCAAATTCATCTGGTGCCCAAAAGCAGAACGCTGTATCTTGGGAGAGAAGAATTCACACTAACTCCTGGTCTATCAAGTTTCTTAAAACATAACAGAACAATACAAGAGGAAACCTCCTAAGGGCACATGACCCCAAGAAAATACAGCTTTCTCTAAAACAAACTTCAACTTACGCAACTGCTGTTTAAAACTCATCTGCTGCCACATGGTTATTCTCAAAATTGGTTATTTACAAGAAGGTTGTAAACGTGATTAATTCATTGCAGAATGGCTAGCAGAAGTTCAACGAGAGTGTCTATTGTAACGTCACATTTGTCTCCAGGTCAGTCAGGCCGACTAATTTCTCAGAACTCCAAAGAATTTAAAAGTTATCCAAACAACAAGACTAGCTCTTGTATTTACCTACTTCCATTAAGAAAAAAAAAAAAAAAACATTCATGTCTCTACTGATCGGAGCATTAAATGCTGTTCGTTCTGACCTCTCCCTGCCCTCCCCTTTTGCTGCTTGCATTTCCCCACAACTCCTTCTCTGCTATTTATGATGAAGCAAGAATTAAAAAAAAACAGGGCAGCTTCGGGGCTGATCACAAAGAGCAGCCCAAACATGTCACTCGAGTGAAAACTTGCTGTGCAGCCAGGGCAAATCAAATGCCAAGCGGGGAAGCTCTGCAGAGCTTTTGACGAAAAGTCATCAAAAAAAGTCACGCTTTTTGCATTTGCCAGACTCCGGCCCCACTTTTCCGGGGACGCGTCCGGAGCCGCCCGGCGCTCAGCGCGCGGCAACAGGGACACGGGCAGCACGGTGAACATCTGGGGGCAGTAAAGCCCCGCATGGCTGCGCTCACTTCAACAGCCACTGCTCTCCAGCCGCCCCTGCGCAGGGCAGACGCGGAGTTCACGTCGGTCCCACCGCAAGGGCTGCGGCTGACACGAGGCCGCGCGCGAGACGAGCGGCAAACACCTCTCCACGCGCTACCGTGGGGCACGTCCCTCTGCGGCTCCTAAGCCACACACCCGATCTACTGGTCAGCAACTGCTCCGCACACACTAACGCGTGACCGCCGAAGGTCCGGAAAATCAGATACTGCTCAATTACTCATGATTTGGAAGTCAACGCTAATCAGATTCCACAGAAATCTGATGTCCCTTAGCTGTGCTCAGCATAATGAAGGAGGAAGGCAAAGCTGCAGGAAAACAAGGTAATACAAATAACAAACTCCCCTTTTAATGACACTAAAATGAAAGTTAGCTGTTTTTCAAGAAACCAGTCCCGTATCTGAAGTATCCTGTGCTGCTAATCTGTAGATTTCCATATACCACGAGTGAGACACATTTGGATCTCAACAGGCGAGGTACTGTTGAGAAATCAGAGGGCCAAGTAAAGCATGCCGTGTAAAAAGCAAATGCAAAACACTTGTGGCTTCAGTATAATGGCTGTTCTCTGGTATAACATGAAAACAGGAAAGGCAAATGATAATTGATGAAAAAACATGATAAAGAAGGCACAGGGACCGGGAACTTTGTGTTAGGCAAATGTGATTCATAGAGCTCACATCAATGCAATGTAAGCCTGGCTGTTTGGAAACCTGACTCTGTCCCTTTGATGGGCATGTTGTTTAAATCCCCAGGGGCTGGTGTGCATTTCAAGCATTATTATAAATAACATCCACTCTTTGGAACCCAATAAGAGCTTTGGTTGCACTTTTAAACTTGTGTGAGAATGGCCTCATCAGTCATTCTTTCCATTTCATCCCTAGGCCGCATGTGTTTTTTGCTTATGAAGCAGTGTTGCCTTGTTTTGCTGCCTGAAAGAGCTGTTCCAAGAATGCCTTTTTTTTTCCCTTTTTTTTTCATTTCCAGAAAAGTTTCACTCCAGGCTTTGTTCTTACCCAAGAATTTACCTCTTCTCCCCTCTTTCTTAGTCAGCGAGCTACACAGAGTAACCTAGAACGATGCTGAGCCGGAGTTTCCACAACTGCTGTCCCAAGAGCGCACGAGCCCGTTCCCCAGGCCGCATGCCACTCTCCTCAGGATGAGGCGAGTTGGTGCATCCCTCTTTAGTTCTTCTAGAAACTTCCCACTAAAAGTTAGTTACAGCCTTCTGGGAATCTATGCTAAAAGAGGAATCCTTTAGAGAAGGTGCATCAGTGCAAAATGGTTCTTTAAGTCTAACTCAGGTTACCCTGACTATATCTATCCAAAATGGGGAGAATCTAGGCTGACTTAACATCTTGGTATTGAAGCACATGAAATCCTTCAATATGTTAGCACTGTGCATCCCTCTGAAGAATTGCACTAGGACCCTTGTGAAAGTGAGATGAAGCAACATAATATGCTTTGCTTTGCTTTTTATGTCAAGGTTAACTAAAACGGAAACTACTAAGAGCAGCTATAAAGAAAGAAACCAACTGGAGGTAGTTCTGGATGGGAATTTGGAATGTAAATGTCACGCAACTGCGNAACCAACTGGAGGTAGTTCTGGATGGGATGTAAATGTCACACAACTGCCTAGGGATTTACTCTGTACCTTGTGATGAAGCCCTTGAGTCAGCTGGCTGCATCACTGCAAGATAGTTCACGCCTACGTTAGATGAAATCTGGGAGTTTAGAGGTGCACATTCCCAAGCAAGGTGAGGCATCCCTTATCCCCTGCCCCTGACACACTCCCATTGGAATGGCCCCAACTGGTATGGATTGTGAGACTACTGCTTGTTTTTTTGCGATCGAGATGAGCAAAGGGGGTTGAGACAAACCTGTATGAGGTGGGCGGCACTCTCGGGGCTGCCGTAGCGGTGGTCGTGCCCGTTGATGGCCAAGACGCGGTCGTTCTCCTGCAGCTGCCCGTCGCGGGCAGCCACCCCTCCCTCCAGCAGGTTGAAAACGAAGACCCCCGGCTCGTCCGCCCTGCGGACCAGCTTGATGCCCAGCTGCTCGTCCGGGCTGCTCTTGTTGAGGACCACGTGGAAGCTGTCGTCCCTGGCGCAGCGGGCGTCTGCGGAGAGGCCGCCGCCGCGGCAGCGGTAGCGCTGCTCGCGGAGCACGGTGAGGCGCAGCACGTGGCAGGGCTGCCGCAGCAGCAACAGCGCGTAGTTGTGAGGCACGTGTTTGATGTCCATGCCGTTCACCTGCAGGAGAGAGGCGGGCGTCAGCAGCGCCGAGACCACCTCTCCTCCGCCGGCTGGGGAGGCGCCTCGGCTATTGGCACGCATGTGCAAACAGACACTTATGGCCTTTCCTGCCCCTTCTCCCTGATGGTCTCCAGACGTGACTGTAATCCTTCAGGTTTATTGCTGCTCTTCCCTGAGCTCCAATATCCTTTCATACATCTTAGTCTGATTCCACTAGCTCCTGATTACACATCATCTCGCCGGCCTTTCCTTTCACTCCCACCACATTTCTTGCTCCGCTGCTTCCTCATCTCCCGACTGCTTTAGTTAAAGTTAAAAAAAAAAAAAGAAAAAAAAAGTTGTAAAGCTAAGGAAAAGTTGTGTCAAACTAACAAACCTCTAACTGAAGCAGAGTGGAGAGCTTCACATTGGAAGTTCAAAGCCCTGGACATTTACCTAGTATTATGCTTAATACCTCACCACAGAATCAGGTTTTTTAGGTTCCTCAGTGTTTCTCAGGTAAGGTTTACTGCAGAAGACTATAAAACAGCCTAAGTGACACATCTTTAACTTGACTGCCAAAGAGGAAAGGAGGAATTGCCGTTAGTCCTGCCTTCCCTGCATGCGCAGGACTGACTAGGCACTGCATTTTCCCACTGCTAAATCAAAACCAGTTGTGAGGCTGTAATACGTTGCTGGAAAACCTGAATCAGACGACTTATTTCCATGTAGTCCTACATTACACAGGTCAAACCACTTAAATATTAAGAAATACCTCCAAGGCGCAGCAGAGACGCTCAGCGGCGTGGACAAGGAGTACAGCACACGAGGGGCAGAGCAGACATGGATGAGGAGCGCGACCCACGAGGGGCAGAGCAAATCGCTCCGGCACGCACCCTTCATCTGCAGGCCCCGACGGGCACACTCTGGCCCCAGCGGGCATGCTCTGGCCCCAGCGGCACCCGTGTCCGCACCGGCTGCTCTGGGCACTGCTGCGTGTGCCGTGGCTCTGCCTTTGGCCTGCAGTGCCAGCCGGCCTGTGCTCTCAGGCTGCACACCAGCAGACCAGCACGGCGCACTCGGAGAGCAGCTAGTGCCTTCCAGCTTTGCGCTACCCAGGACTGACGCACTGATACAACTTGGCCTCTCTGCAGGGCTCCGTGTTGATGGGGCAGCTGAGAATGCAGGGCTCATTCAATAGCTATTGCTGAAGCTATTGCTTGCAAGGAACATGATTTTTAAGCCTCTGGCCTAAATATTGTTTGTCTGATATACATTTTTATAGAAACAAACACTTGCAAAACCCAAAACAGACGGTGTCTCACGCAGCGCATACTGAACATATTGCACATGGAAGCTGGACGCAGAAGGAACTTCAGCCTGGTGAGGCCCCTACCACCCACCCTGATGCAAGTGGGTTTAAGGCAACGGAAAGCACACTAAGCGGGACTTTAGCCCACTACACACTGGGAACAAACAGGACAAAAAGCGCAGCCCTCCTTTCAGGAAAACTTCTGCAGGGGCTTTTTGAAGATTGACCCTTCCCCTCCTTTCCTTCATTCAAGTTTATGTTGGCTCTCCTCGCTCCCTCACGCGCAGGGTCCTCCTCGCTCTCCGTGCCTGGTCACTACAGATGCCGGGGAGGCCGGGGCCCTTTCCCACGAGGCAGCCGTGTCTCAGAGCCTCCCTGTACGAGCCCCGGAGCGACGCTGCACCCGGCGAGCCCCAGAACCCGGCCCAGGGTTCAGCAGTGCTACTGGCGCTGCTAGAAATGCCCGCGCTGCACTGCGCCACACCACAGTCCGGGTCACCCCGTTCAGCTAGAGCTCAGGGAGGCCCAATACTGAGTAGGAAAAACAAACCGGTGAGCCTCAAACACAGCTGACTGAAGTCCCGACAGCACCCAGAGCAACTCAGCCTCTTTGTCATGGATTATTCCATCCACAGCAACACGCAACCCCACAAATCTCATCTCTATGACCTACTGGCACTACCTCACTCCTAGTTAGGATGCTTCTTTTTCATCTTTTACCTCCATGGTACTGTACCTTTAGTATCATGTCTCCAGGCAGCAATCTTCCATCTCTGGCAATTACCCCATCTCGATAAATATGCTGAATAATAATGTGACCCAGAGGAGTCTCGCTGCCTCCCACAATCCTAATGGCCAGGTTTTCATTGGGATCAGTACGGTTGATCTTAATGCAGGTAATTTCACCATCTGGAATCAGGTGGTACAATCTGGGAAAACCTGGAAATGCACATTGTAAGGTGTTTATTCAAAATTACAGCTTCACAGCATTAAAACATGCACCATGCAACTTTGAGTATCTGCCAGTTATCCAAAGCAGGTTTTATGCCTAGATGGGGTTTACTCTAAGTTGGGAGGGATGTGGCCAGTAGTGACCAGAGATCCCTGAGGACCAGACCGTGTTTCTTTACCAGCCCCAGGCACTGCCTGAGAAACTCCCGTGCTCCGGCAGCCTCTGCGGCACAGGGATGCACAGACTTTGCCAGAGGCATCTTCCCTGGTTGGACTGAACAGTTACTACCCTGTTTTCCTCCAGTTTTGGTGTCATGGCAGAAGATGCATGGAGAAGAAGACAATTGGCTTGTGATGTCCAAGGAAGCATTTCTTTACCTCCAACTAACAGAAAGGAAAGATCTCTTGGATTACCCCAAGAAAATGGTAGTTTCGCTGTCAGATCGCAGTCCTTTCATGACTGCTTGAGCTCTATGAAGTAGGAATAACTGGCTTTTACTGCAAAGTGTCTGTGTTAAAATGTCAGTACAGTCAAGGTGTCTGGAGGGAAAGTTCAAAGAAGATCTGCTTTAGACAAATTGTCCTACAAATTTCAAAGCAGCAGATACACACAAGCAAAATTACTGCTGCTGACGAACCAACTCTATTAACTCTAATAGAGGCTTATTCCACAACCTGATTGAGAAAAGCAAGTTAAAATGAACACGCATGTGCTACCATAGATATAGGAGGTGGTATTTCCCCACTATTGTCCACAGCCTGGAGAAGTAAAACTGCAGACCTTCAGCCTTGAATAAATACAACTAGACCTCAGTGTGCCTGGATGGTATTTTCTCCTCTCTGTAAAAAATAGCAGGTCATTATTCTTTGGTACGGATTTCAATTCAGCCACAGAACCTGTGTGCCAAATCCGAAGTGCTTGAACAGTCCCACTGCAGCTGTCGGTCTGGTCCCGTGCTTAAACCAAACACTTGCAAACTTAGCTGAACTGGATTCCTTGTGTACAGCAAATGAGCAGCTTGGTTTTTAGTAACAGCCAATTTATTTGGAGGAAAAATGGCATTTTCCCCACATGCTTTATGAATGGTTGGGCCGAAGGCGCCGTTGGGACTGCTCGGCTGTCACGGAAAGACCTGCTGGTCCTGCCAACCTGAGCATGGGGCAGAGGCAGCAATGGTACATGGGGGTCCTTTTATTTATTCATTAATACCCTGGAGAAGAGTATTTTTTTCCAAACCCTACTTTTCAACTGACATGTTTGTTTTCACAGCATGTCACTGCTAATTTCTTTCCTTCCAGGGCAATTCATGTCCAAATTCAAAGTCCAAGTAAAAGCATCAGTGAGTTATCTAGTACAGGCATACTAGTACAGGCTGCCTTGAACTCTCACAGATGAGAGAAAGCTTTTGAATTTTTGATACCAGAGTCCAGGCCAAAGCCTAAGTGAAAACCTGCAAGTAGAAGAAGTGCTAACATTTTTTTTCAATAACTTATTTTAGAAATGAAAGTACAGGGATTTCTATGAAAGAGCAGCAAAATGTTACATGAAAATTAATTAATAAAACATATCTGAGACAGCGTAATATTTCCTATTAAACAGGTACCAAGTAAGAAACAAGGAAGCCACCAGAAAGTTTTGGGAGAAGAAAAGAAGGAAAGAAATAAAAGAAAAAAAAATCAGAAACACTTTGTTGCAGCCCTTACCACTTCTTCGATCTTCAGGGCGGGAGGCTGTCTTCCTTCATGTCTGGAAAAAGCACCTACCAGTAGCACAGACTTGGACTTTGTAGTTTTACACAGAGTTGATAGGTAACAAAAATCTATCTAGGTAATTACACAGCCTTCATTAGCCTAATACACAAGGGTTCGTTAAGTCTGTTCTCCTATAGTAGCAGTTTCACCTCCCATTCACTTCAGTTCTGCACACCTCTTTAATGTCACAGGAGGGGGACGTGCACTATTTCCCCCACACACTCCTACTTTCTGAACGTCATTTGCCCATTTTGTTTGATCCTGTCCAGCCTGGAGGTGGGATTCACACCACCTAAACACCTCCCCAGACATCTCATGTGATGATCTACTTGCTCTAGCTTCCTTTAGAGCCCATGGGCACCTGCAGAGCATGATACAGCCCAGGTCACTGCTAAACGACCCTTTGGTTCTCTCTGCTTCACCCTGAACTCTCCACTTGTTTGTTCAAAAAGCCAATTAACTCGGTTATTTCAGAGTGCTTAAAGTGAGGTGATTCAGAAACTCCTCAAAATGCCCAGAGGTCTGATTCCCAGATCAGAATAAACCTGTTTTACACTCTCCATGTGGATACAAGGGAAGAAATATGTGGAAAAATGCAAATCATAATCTGCATCCCCCATCTTTATTCTCTGCATAGAATTGGCATAAATAAATTTCTTAGCAGATCTGCAAACTACCAGAGTGCTCTAATAGCAGAACTGAGATTTCCCATTGCAGGATGATTTACCTTGTGTCCTAACAAATTGTGGTTTTGCGTCCTAACAAACAATATCTCATTCCTCAAGCTTTTCCTGAAGAAAAAGTTCCCACTTTTCTTGAAAATGGAAACCTCTCATGCTATTTCAATCTGTAATTTTCCCGGAACAAGATGAGAGCAGCGCAGCAGTGAACAAGTCCCCACAGTTACATCAGGCCCTTCCTTTGCTCCTTGAACAGGGCCTGAACTGGCTTATTAAGTTTTGCAGTAGCACGTGGCTTGCTTTCAACATGACTTCATGATGATTCTTTAGAAGTTGTTTTAATACCTGATTTGCTTCTCAAGGGTGCAGTCAGCTACCAAAAAAAAAAAAAAAAGTCTTCCCAAGACACTGCTTTTGCATGCCAGTGTGCAAGTCAGGATGTTTCTCTCGTTCTATTTAGCAGAATGTACTGCTTCACCTGCTGGCTGCACTTAATTTCCTTGTGCCCTTTACCAAATATAACTTGCAAGTTGCACTATTTTCTCCTCACACATGCCAAAAAACAACAGCTGATGATCTCTTAATTTCTATCTTCATTAAAACCTTGTCTCTTAATATTTCATATTTTCATGTGATGCTTGCATCATCAACAACTGACATTGTAGTATATGCTAAAGGCAAATACCTATTTTGGTAAAATAGCCTTTATATTCTTATAGCCCTTATACTCTTAGTTAGTATTCTCCCTTTGCTTTGACCAGGTTTTCCAGAGCAGGAAAACCCTGGAGTATTGCATACCTTTCTTCACCATTTTATCTTTCCAGTCCTTAAATATCGAAGAGCTGCTGAATCTAGAGAGAAGTGAACTTTCTGTCTTGGTTTTGATGATTCTTGCCGATTTTCCCACAGAGTGCTGTGTTTTTGCCATCGGGAGTGGTATGGTGCGTTCTGAATCTGTCAATAATAATAAAATGTCATCTGCATTCAGGTAGATTGTGCGCTTTTCCCTCAAGCCATCTTTTCCTTATTAATGTGCAATTTTATTGGTATTTTTACACACTCCATTGCAGTTACAAGTAACACAGGAGAGGACAGACTTACACATTGATCCCTGTTCATCTGGCAGGATAAGACTCGTAGCTATGAGACTGTAATATGAAATTCTATGTGTGCTTAATATTTTATACCCACGGTTTATATTACTTAATGCTAGTGTTCCTCCATGCGCTCAGGTTTCAGCCACCTTGTGTGCACACTGTGCACTTGCTGACAGTGCTGCCATCAGAGTAACTTCTGCCTTCACTCCCAGGATCAAGCGTGATGAAGCTCTGCGCAATGTTTGCCGTGATACCCAGGTCCAGCTTGATCCAAGGTGACTGCAAACAGAACTTGCTTCCAGATTGCAAGTCCCCATTCAGCCCCAGGGGCCTGACTCATGCGAGTTGCCAGCTGAAGTCAATGAAACTTTGCATAACTGAAGCCCACTCCTGTAAGTAAGGTTTTCTGCAGGGAACCCACTCATGTTTTCTGGCACCCGGTTTCCAGAATTGAAAAAAGCTTGTGTAGCCCATTCCTGGAAAATATGTGTCTTTGATTCTCATATGCCATATGCCAATGTGGGAGTTGGTTTCGTACATCTTCCCTTGCAAATAACCGTCATTTAGTGTTTGACTCTCCCAGTGTATTGCCATCCTCCTGCAAGCAGCAGTGCTGGATTCACTTCTCTCTTTTGATTCTCCAGGGATGTTGGTCCAGTTCAAGATGATGGTAGGAGACAACGCTAGCTCTAATGTCTTTCCTTGCTTCAGGACATTCTTCTACCAAAGGAATCTCAAAGAACTAAAATTAAACAACTGTAGGGTCAAATGCATCCCAGTGCTACAGAGACGATCTCTCTTCCCGCCCCCACCACTGAAGTCTTTTGCCTTGCTCCTCATACTAGATCAGAGTGTTCTAAGCCAGTTCTATAAAACTTCCACTAGGTGTTTTAGGAAATCAACCAAATCCAAATGGGGAAAAATAGAAAGCGGGTGTGATGCCTGCAGGGTGCAGCTTTCCTGAGCTGAATGCCAGGCTGCCAACGCCTCATCTTTGGGCTATATAAGCTGTTTTTTTTTTTTCTGCACATAAGAGGTTTTATAGCTATACAGGGGTTAAAAAAAAGGCACCGGTATCTTCCCAGAGCCATCTGTATTTCACTTACCTTCTATTCTTCGTTTACCTTTCCTCAATGAAGAAGTATTTCTTGTGTATTCATATATATGTGTGTGTGCATGTGTGCATATATATATGCACCAGGAATCAGACTGCAGAAAGAGTGCAATACACCTACTCAACAGGAGAGTTTGTGGCACGTTCCTGCCAAGGCTTCCTTGGTCTCAACTGCTGCAAAGCAGTAACAGATGGAAGCGCTGGAACAACCAGCATGCTAAGACGAATTAATTTCACTTTGAACAACATTTGACATCCTCAAGCAATCATAAATTCAATTTATTTTACAATGGCTTAACTGCAAAAAGGAGCTGATGAACATTTTTGCAAACCAGCAGGATGGTTCCTTTTCACTGTGAAGCTGCATAAAGGTTTTTGCAATTGCATTCCTGATCTCCATCCTCCCAGCGTGCTAGGCAGTTCACAGGGTGCATATGCAGCTCAGGCTGAGCAGGAGCACAAGTGCAGCCTTTCTTGGAAGTGAATTTCAAAAGTGTGATGCCAAAATGCGAGCGCACAGGAGCAGTCTTTGCTCACAGTTATTTTACCGTTTAAGCAGCCTGTCAAAGGCCTAAACACATCACGCTGGAAGGAAGTCCCCGTCGCCTTCCCCTGCTTCAGAGGTTTAAACTGTTGCTTTTAAGCTGCCCTAACTTCTACTTCAATTTTGGAACAGTTTGCTATTGTAAATGCTATTTGTGAGCTTCCTCTCAAGTAAGTATCTATATGCATCCATTAGCTCGGCTGCCACACTAGAGACACATCCTGTTTTGCCTGTTACAGTGTTTTAGCAAATTAAGGCACAGGTTCCAAATGGAAATGGTGAAGTGATCTTCACAGAGCAGGAGTGCTTCCAGGTATAAGACTATAAGACTGTAATTATTTCTCCACTGCAATAACAACCGAGACACATTTACCATTATATATCATATCTTTCAGTGTCCCTGAGCAAAAGGGACACTGCAAAAGTTTTCTAAAATTCAAGACAGCACTGCTGCAAGTTATCTGCTTGCATTTTTTAAAGCCCAGATTCCAGAGCAGTGTAATCAAAGTGCATTCCTTGCATGTGTAATTAATGCAATAATTTGGGTACTGAGCTTCTGTGATCTCATGCATAAGGGTAACTGCTCATTAAGTAATTACATGCCTACCTGATTTTTTCCAGTGCAGTAAATATATTTGGAAGTTTACAGGAATGCTTGATGCACAAGAATGAAACCACAGGCAGAATGGAGCACAGAGGACAAACTTGGCAGAGAGATTGCCACCTCAAAGCCCAATTGCACATCCTTTAACAAAGGAGACAATAGTGCTTGCTGTTCTGCTAGAAATGTATTACTCTGATACTAGCATTTCTACAGTTGGTCATATTTTAAAACTGATGCAACATGAAAACCCTTTGTTAATGCAAAAAAATGTAGCGTCATCTTCATGTCTACTTCTGTTACTGTCTGCACTACACTGTGGGTTACTGGGTAGGTAGCACTGGCATCCAAATCATCCTCACAGAGTTCTGGGTGTGAAATCAAACTTTCAGTGAACTATTAGTAATGTCATCTAAAAGCTTAAGTAGAATCGGGTCATAAAAATTGCCATGGTTAAGCCAGAACAATGTCTTTTGAAAAATATGGGCTTGACATACTCAGAATTTTAGTCCAGCTGAAGAAGGACAAGCTTCTGCTTATGATGGATTGAGCAGCTGCTAGGAAATGAGAAACATACCCATCTACTCAAAGAGGGCTGTAGACTTCTTGTTTGCAATGTTTTACTTGGGGGAAAAAATAAAACATTTGTGGCAGTGAAGTTATCCAAGATGTTTCCAGGCCAGGGGGCAGAACCATCTTATTAAAAAAAAAAAAAAAAAAAAAAAGTTGCAGATTTTGTATTACCTGATTTTATGTTGGCTACATCAGCAAGTATCTGGACTAGGAGAATAAGTTTCAAAAATACAGTGACTTACTGGAACCCTATAAGAAGTTGCATTGCACCTAAAGCAGAAGAGCTTTGAACACCATTTTGTGAGGTACCACCTTAAGTTTAATTACTGAACAGAGCAAATTTGGCCATATTTTGTCTTTATTTTGCGTGGATTTCAATAATAACGTGAAATATAGAGCAAACGCAATACGAATCTCTTGTCTTCCTAAAGCCTTCACCCTGGACATCTAATTTGGGAATAAAAGAGGGGTGCTGAGACATCTCGCAGAGGAATCATCAGCTCCATTAAGACCTTGATTAAAGATGATTCCCCCTCTATCATCACTTCCTCTTGATGAACGAATGCTAATGTTGGCACGGTAATTACGGTCTAAGGCAATTAGTAACATTTGCTCTGTGCTTTGAGAATTCCAAATGCTAAGTGTTATTGCCTGCCAGACCCCTCTGCCTTGACACGCAGCAGGCAAACTTTCCTCCTCTCTCTGTTTAAGAGCAGGTTGCTCTTACTTCAGCACCTGCCTGGCTGAGGCAATACAGATCTGGCCCCAAGGATCCCATGCAAGTGCTGGCATAACAGCAGTACTTTTATACTTTCACTTTTGTATTATTTCCTCCTGGGAATCTCTGGTGCTTTATAAACATTAGTAAAAACTCATGAAATTCTTATAATGTATGATCACTGTTCTCTGCTTGCTTTGAGGGGAAAACAGACACATGCTAGCGAGGCATCTTGAGCAAAACGACAGAGCAAATGAATGGCAGCTTGAGTAATAAATCCCAGACCCCTGATCCCGTGCTTCAGATCCTGGGTCACCCGCAGCACACGGGCTGTTACCAGAACACCCCTACGTGAGGGTCCACACGTCCCAGCAATCTTCCTCACTGTGAACCCCTACCCATTTTTTTAAGGGGAAAATAATGTAGGTTTTTTTTTTTTTAATCACATGCACTGTACCACATAAAAGGAATGTCAAACACGGCCCCCAAGTTCCCATATGGATAGGGTATTCTACCCCACTGTAAGTGATAACACAAGGAGAACAAAGTGTTACCTTCCTCTCCGGCAACAGAATTTCCAAGAGTCTCCCTTTCCCGGTCAGTCTGATTGGAAACGGCGCTTCCACTTTTTGTCCTTCGAAGAACACTGAAAGCCTTGTTTATTTTTTTAAAAGATCTGCTTCTTATTGTGGAGCGTTCAAAGTGTCGAGCTGTGGCAAAAGGGGGGAAAATCAATAAAACGCAGCAGTTTGGGCACATCATTTCTCTTCCCATAGGCACAGGACAGGGTATAGCAGCAAGAGCAAGGTCCTTACGTGCGACTCCAGCTCCAGTGTTGCACACACCTGAACCCTGCTTCTGTCTCACACCCTAAAATTGCCACCTCCCCAGTCTTTTTTGCCAGTCACACACACAAATCTGTAGTTGCAAGTGTGGCAGCCTGTGGGCAGAATAAGCCATAGTCCTGGCATAAATAGTAGCAACCCAGTGAAAAATGCCTATGAAAGGAAGCAGCGCTGCCCCACAAACAAGCTGTGCACATTCAGCAAGAGGGGAAAAGCTGGGAGATCTGCTAATAGCTGCCTGAAGTAAAAAATACCACATTGCCTCAAAACTCTGTAATGTTTCCAAAGCGTCCACCAACAGCCGAGAGTTTCATGCCTAAAATCAAAGATTATCCAGATGGGAGGGACCAAGTCACATCATCTGACTCGCGTAAGGCAATACCAAAAAAAATACAAGAGTTTCAGAATATGTCACCATCCCTTCCATCCTGTTGTGGATAGCTTCCTGGCTATCATGGCTCCAACTCTCTGAGCACTACACGCTAGCCAAACATTGTAATCTAATATTACCACGTTCCCTCAAACCAGGCTGTGGCCTCAAAACTCAGTAAAACTAGCAGGATTTATTTCCTTTCTGGTGTTGTTCCCGCCTCTCTGTCTTGTCCCATACTCACAAAGAGCAGCCTTGCTCATTTTCTAAACTCACTTCAGCTCCTTGTCCACTCTCCGAACACGCAGTTGGGGTAACACAAGGTGGGATAGTTATTTTAGCTTCAAGCTTCTCTTATAGAAGTTGTGGCCTCCCTCTTCATGCTTCCTGGGTCAGTCCTTGGCCAGGCTACATATGTGAGATACGGCACTCATGAGAGCTCCACGCTGTGACAAGGGGCAAAGAGTCAAGGCAAGACTTTCCCCGTCCCACACCACTGACTGTGGTAATTTCAGCAGGATGAGCTCCTCCGAGTTTTATCCGCTAGGAGGCTGGCAAAGCATCCCCTGAGCTGCCCAGGCATTACCTAAGGCTTGTTTTCCTGCAAGCAGCCTGTAGCTGCCCAGCGCAGGTCCCAGCTGGCTCCTGGGCAGGCACCCGCGGCGCGGCCACCACGTGCCACAGCTGCAGCCTCTCCCCGCACGGTACGCGGGCCAGCCACTCTGCCAGCCGAGCTGGCCCACCTGAATACCCTTCCCTAGGACCTAACTGTGTGCACCAAGGCTTTCTGCACCTTGGTGCTGCCCTCACCCAGGCAAAGGTGCTTTTGACCACTGCCGGCAGCCGCTGGGCTGCGAAAGGCTGATGTTCCGTGCTCACCTCTGTGCCGGTTGCTGCGGAGCGGGTCCGCGGTGCCGCAGGCTGCCTGGCTCTCCTCCGAGGTGGGGCTGAAGGCCGGGTTCACGAGCCCCGGCTCGTCCGTCATTAAGGCGATGGCCGCGGCCGCGGAGAGCTCGGGGCCCAGCGCGGCCACGGCTAAGCTGGAGCTGTGCTCCGGGGAGCAGTCCTGGGAGCGCCGCTTCCGCTCCTTGGTAAGGCCGTAGTGGGATGCTCCTTTGCACCTGAGGAAAAGGTGAGCACGATAACAAGTCACAGTTAAACACTGCCTGCTTTCAGCCAGGACCTGAAGCTTAGGAAGCCCCAGCAGTATCACCTGGCGCCACAGGAGCGACTGATGATGCATGGACACCCAACAAGGGAGAAAAACACCCATCCTGGTGCATTACGCAGACTCAAAAAAGCCTCCCAAATTAGCTATAATTTTACTCAAAAAGACTATTCCTGGCCAAGGAAGGAGGAGAGCCACAGTGTTATCTGTAGCCTTAAGTGTATAAATATAAGCAGGATGGGGTCAAACTCTTCTCAGTGGTGGCTGGTGACAGGACAAGGGGTAACGGGTACAAGTTGGAACACAGGAAGTTCCACCTCCACACGAGGAAGAACTTCTTTCCTGTGAGGGTGACAGAGCCCTGGCACAGGCTGCCCAGAGAGGCTGTGGAGTCTCCTTCTCTGGAGATCTTCCAAACCCGCCTGGATGTCACCCTGTGCCACGTGCTCTGGGTGTCCCTGCTGGAGCAGGGGGTTGGACTAGATGGTCTCTAGAGGTCCCTTCCAACCTCAGCCATTCTGTGATTCTGTGTATAGTTACTGTGGATGCAAAAGGCAGGAATGGCAGTGGCTAATTAAACCAAAGGCCAGAATCTATAATTTGCCCCTTGTCTTTGGTTAACGAAAGAAAACAAGGTACAGCCTGAGAGCTTCTGGGTGCCGCTGGTGAAACAAAAGCCACCGCAGCTCGCTCTGTGCCGTGAGCAGTCCTGCTTGTCCTGCTCTCCTTGCATCAGCGTGCATGAAGGTCCTGATTCTGCTATTACAGCTGAAAAAGGGAAGGGGGGGGGGGGCATCACCTTGACCTAGCAAGAAGGCCACGCAGCAGTAGCAAGGGTCCTGCTGGCCCTGCCTGAAAGTCCCTTTAATGAAGCTAAAGGCCATTGTGCTCTTTGTGATTCAGTATTTAACCAGAGTTATAAAACAGCCAAAAAACCAGGGCAGCCCAAGGAAACAGCACCTGGCACTTTTCTCCAGTACCACTTCTGCCTGGTGCTCCAGCCATTATAACTTCATTCACTCTACTAAAAAAATCTGCCTTTCAATAGTAATCTAGTAAGCTTGGCCTACTTACTGTTACTATTATCTCCTTCTGCATGGCAAAGGCTAACTGATGACTTTCCTAAAAACGCCCTGCAGGATGAATTCACAGAAATAGCTGCACAAACCCGAGGGACAGCAAGCTCTTTGCAATATACGGTGTACACAAAAGGCAGTGCATAATACATACACCACACAACGCTCCTGAGGTGAGTGTCAGGGAAAAACAGTGCCCTGAACAGAGGCTTTGGAAGAGAAGTCATTTCTGAAAGCAATTCTTGGGACAGAAAGAAGAAAGGAGGACGAGTCTTAGAGTTTTCTGTGTCAGCTTCAGAGTGGTGATTTAATTTCTTTGAGACTATTACTTTTTCATGAGAAAGAAAATGATTTAAAAACATTTTTAGCACTAAAATACGATCTTGCATCACTTATATTAATTTTGACAACTTCCTTCTTAAAAATAAAAACCTCATACCCTTCACCATGATGCAACTGTGCAAGCATTTTGTACACACTTTAAGGTCTCTGAAACTTTCACTAGGCAAAGGGAATGTCCTGAAAATAACTAAGTAAATACTCCTTTGTGGAACAGAAAGTGGGTCGTCTATTTCAAAGCACCAACAAACAGGTATTTGGGATCCAGCTTAATCCAGCAAGGACGGTGTCACACGGAAGGGACTTCTGTCTCCACTGCAGGAGGCAGCTCCCTATATCCTCAGTCAGCTCTGGGAATGGCATGTCCCCCAACATCCAGCTCAGTGGGATCCTGTCCTTTTTAATCACAGGGAACAGAACCACAAAGGTCCCTCTTGTAGGCTGCACAGAGCTCTCCAACACAGTATTTTGGGAACCCTTGTTCTCAGCATCCTTGACGTCTGTCAGAGAACTTGCAGTGGAGCCACATTTACTAACCAAGTCTGTGAAACTTCACAAAATTGTTAAACATAGTTTAAAAAGCCACAGCAACAAAACATACACAAGAAAATGACTTTGTGGTAAACTGTTTGCTGTTCTCAAAAGATAATCTCTGCATTACAGAGATGTGTAAAGACTCAGTAATCGGAGAAACAAAGATGAGAAGATTATGATTTAAAAGCTTGAGTAGGTGTTGCTTATTTGTTAGCAAAGAGTAGAATTAGAGGTACTCCAACTCCCTTTTTCTTTAATTGCCAGTGAAACTTCAGTAGTGGATATTAGGGAAGCAGTCCTGTAAATGGGTCCTCAAAAGGCTTCATACTATCCAGTTTCGGTGGATAGCATAAAGCCTGACAGAAAATGACACGGAGCTCTGCCCAGAGATTTCCACCTATGTGGGTTCAGCTGCTGCTTGGTGCTCATCTGTGCTTTTGCACTTAACACTTCACTTTCATGCAAATTCTTAGTCTCTGCTTCTGAATTCACTTCAGACATCCAGCTAACAAGATCAGCCCAACTGCAATGAACAGCAGACAGCTGCTTTGAACACAGAGAGGCATGACAAGGTTTAAGACGTGGCTTATTGGAGAAGACAAGTTATCGTGATGTAAAGCAAAAAGCATATCTTTCTAATTCTGCCAGAAATAGTTAAAAGACAGCCAAAGCTCTTCAAGTATGAGTGCTGCATCTATTTCCTAAATAACTGTGCCAGGCATGCATAAACAAGATGCAAGCCCTCTTTCTTCAGACTAACACAGTGTCCTTGAAGAAGAAGAAGAAAAAAAAAACCCTAGCAACCCCCACAACTTGTAACAAAATCTGCAACAGCATCCCTTCACTTTCATTGTTTTCCTTGCGCTGACGCTGCTGCGATAACAGAAAACAGAAAGAGACAACTGTCTAAGTGGAATCATATTTATAGCGTCCCAGCTATGCTTTTCCATATGGCTGGATTTGGCTCCCAGAAAAGCGAGATCCATAAAGCAGCTACATGCCAGCGCTAATTATCTCTCTTGCTGTGATTGCTAATCAGCTGTCTGATTTACAGCAGGAAGAGGAGAGGGATGGCAGCCAGCGCGGGATACCTGCGCGCATCGGGCAGGCATGAAGTGGAGCTGCGGTCATCGCACGCTGGGGGCACCTGTGGGTTTATGCTCCTGCTCTGGACACCAGGCACTTTGTGCTGCTCTATGACATGGGAACCACTCGAAGGCCAGAAAATAGGCTAAAGAAAAAGACATGAATCTTTGCTGAAGTTCATTGTTGAGTTCAAGCCATGAAGCTCATTCATGAAGACACAGCTGAGCTCATGCCACTAAAACGGCATCCCTAGGTGCCACAAGCTCAACGCTTCACCTAGACGAGGCCTCGCTCCCAGCACATCGGGGCAAGCGGAGCCACGGCTGCCCCTGCCCCTCACACGACGGAGGCGCTGCAGGCTCCAGCAGCAGCAGCACGGTCCAGGCGCCGGAGCGAGGAGATCCAAAACTCCACGGCTGCTTTAGCCTGGTCCCACAGTCTGCAAAAACAAGCTTTGCTCAAACTCCAGGCCAAGAGAAACATTTCCGCATATTGCAAATGCAAATGAAAACAGTGGTTTTACAACAGCGACGTGTTTCCCTCACAGAGTCTCTAACGCGCCCACCAGTGCAGCGGGGAAGGCCTGAAAGCAAAGCTGACCTCGGAGATTTCCATACCCAGGCTGGCACGGGGGCGAACAGGAAAGGCAAAACATAAACAAGGACAGCTGCACCGATGTTTCACTTCACTTCTAGAGCCATAATCAAAGAAAAAAAAAAAAGGATGTGTCTATAACATACTTGCTTCTTCTCATGTACCTGGCTTTCTGCTCTGGGTCACCTCATGGGTGGTACCGCTTCATTTTAGCGTAGCAGCAAGGGACACGCTGTTCAAGTGCAGCCACGAACAGCGTGTACCCAGCACGTGTGACTGCCAACGGAACGAAGGAAACGCTGCACCATGGCGCGGTGCGCTGATCGGCATAACTCTGAGCAAGGCAGACCAGAGGGGTTCACTTGGGCCCTCACTGGGAGCAGTCTTGTCCCCATGTTATTTGGGCTAGGGCAGACTTGAGATAAGCCAGGATCAGAGGACCAAAGCATCATCCAACTCTGTTGGGCTGGATGACAGAAACCGACAGTCGCCGATGCGGTGCAGAGCGGATAAGGGAGCGCGGGCGGCCTCTCTTGCGTGTCCCTACAGCGCCATGAGGGGCTCCTGCCTTGCCCAAGGAAGAGGGATTGGGGCAAAGCAGTCATAGGGAACTCTGGCCAAGCCTCCCAATCCTAAAATCCTCTGAAAACCCAGCAAAAAGCAAGTGAACTGACTTAGCTCTCCAGCACGGAACACGCTGGCTCTTCCCATCTTAATGCTGCCAACAGCTCAACGGGAACTGCCGTTGAAAACAAAAAGGGAGTTAGGCACCTAACCTCAAGCCAAATCCCATGTTACAGATCGAAGCCAAAAGGCAGCGAATCCGCGGGCTCTGCTCCAGACTAACCGCCCAGGTACTTAAGCGGCCAAAGGCGTCAATATCTTTAACAGAGAAGCTGACTCATGTTCTGCTGCCCGTCACACCCAGCGACGTGGTCTCCTCCTCTCAGAAAGCTGGCTCCTCCGAGCCCCGGGTCTGCGTGCCAAATTCTTCTTTTGCTGCATATGAAAATCAGCCCGGGAATTGAGTGCTTAGCAGCTTGATGTGGTGAATCAAAGTTTTTTTCCTTGATAGTTCTGCGCTCTTACAAAAATTAAGCACTGCATGAACCCTGTATATGAAAATAAAAAATATATATGAATAAGTAGTTG